>BMAT01002784.1:57850-68312 GCA_019649035.1 Elysia marginata | reverse complement strand
TAACATAGACAAAGGCCTAGAATAAGCTCGCGAGTGTTGAAACGCGTCAATTATCAAATGTTCTGCAGTTTGATTTAATTTTACTGGTGTCCCGAAGCGCTAGGAATGGGCTTACTTCCCTCGTTGAACCCGAGGTGGGAAAACTTGGTACTCGTTGGATCAAAGGTTTTTTAATAGAGCCAAAGAGTAAAATAAAACGGGACTTCATGTATCCCTCGTTGAGACCGAGGTCTCGTTGGGTCCGAGCTCGTTGAAATCGAGGTTCTGTACTTAGACTACAAGGGCTCCATCATCAGTGTACATTAGGTTGTTAATGTCTCCCCTCCCCTCCCCTAACACCATGCCGATTTGCTCCTAACCCACTTTAACAAGATGCATGTACACCCATACCAAACTCCTTTTTTTTGCTACTGGTACCTATAGGCTTAGAAAGTCAGTTTGAATGAGCTGTAAGGAACAACAGAGAGATGCTGTAACACCAAAATGATTTCTTTATGCTAGTAATAACACTGGTTTATTTTTTCGTCTTCTTTTCTCGTTCGTCTCAGATGGCAATGTTAGTGTCCTTCACCTGCGGGCGTCTCTCACGCTTCCCATCAGTTTATGATCCATGGTCACATGATGCTCCTCAGGCCAGTAACTGAGTAAGAGCTTCTTGGTCAGCTAGAAGTTGCGCAGTCCTGAGGTACATGTATATATGTATATGTTCTGCTGTCATATTGCCATCCTAACCGATCTTAAGCTTGGTGTTGAGCTGAAAATTTGGTTGGTTGAAGTGAAATCTATTTGTATCGAAATCGCTTTTGCATTGCTGAAATTTTATTTGAAAATGATTGCGAATTGATGATGTAAAAAGGAAAAAAAAAACCCAACTAAAGAGAACAACAAAATATAAAAACAGTCAAAACGTTTGAAGTAATTAGCCCTGTGGCGTGCATTTCACAAAACTGCACAGGTGAACTGTATGAAAAGGGATATCACAACCCACAAGACTGATGTTGGAAGCCTTAAAAAGTTTATTGCAACAAAAACGGTAATTGAAATGAAAAAAAAAAAAAAACATGAACAAATGGAATGGTGGTATGAACAAAAGTGGGATGAAAACAACGTACATATGAAACATGTGGATCATTAACAATTCGAAAGTTTTAGAAAAAATCATTACAATAAAATATGAAACTGCTTAGTTATATCATACAGGGGAATCCACTTAAAATTTAACATTTTAGTTTAAGGGATTGATTGAAGGGTATTTTTACAAGCCCAATTCCACTTCAAAGGTGCTCTCAGGGCTTGGGTCCCAATGACAATTTACGGGCTGCCACCCAGAGACTAGCGGGGATACCATGACTTAGCCTCAGCCGGTCACATTATACTGACACCGACCCAACCAGTAGGGGCCCGGACTGTGCTCGGCTGTGTTTCGAACCCGCGACCTCTTGGCCACGGAGCGAAGTCACTACCAACTGAGCTATATAGGCTCCCCTTAGTTTAAGGGAAACTCTCTCTTAGTTAACGACAACTCTTGCATAAAGTCAACACATTTTTTTTCAGCCCAGAGGTGTTGAGTTTATAGGAACTCCACTGTAAATGTAATAAATTTTGGCCTTTGCTTCTTTAATTATCCAAAAGAATTTGTGCCCACCTCAAGGGATTCAATTCAAATCATCTCTCCTGCAACAACACTACAGGGTTTCATTACACCAAAATCATTTCTTTCTCCTTCATAGTCTTCAAATTCATAGCAAGTTAGTGCAAACAGAGAAGACTCTCAAATTTGTACACATATATTACTATGTGAAGACCAGTACCCATATTCCAAATAATTGGGTCCTAGTGGCAAAGAGATCGTTTCAATTTTGAAAATAATTACATGTACAAGTAAAGGTACCATTGAAACAAAAAGTTCTACTAGTACTAGTACTAGTAGTGAGGTTACATTAGCGGCCGATTCAATGAAAGAAATAGACATTTATACCTGAAAATGTGACTACTTTTTCATCATGTTGTAAAAGTTGTAGGTGTTTGTCATACAAATTTATTAAATCATTGAAATAAAAGCTAGCGAAAAATATCTGACAAAAAAAACTAACATGTTCATTCATGGGCTAAAAATTATTTAATAGAAATAGGACTTATTTTAATGTGAAGCAGTATTGAAAGCTGATGGACTAAATTTCTTGATCAAACAAAATCTTTACAAAATTAAATCAAATAATAGCTAGCTAGGGCCAGTAAAACAAAATCTGAGTTAAAAGGCACAAAAAGGTCCAGTTGCACCGACAATATTACTTTTATTAGTATTGTGTCCAACATTGAACAAAACTTGACAGATAACTTGCTGTTATGGCTTAAAAGTAAAAAATTGTAAACAAAAAATGATTTCAGGAAATTCCACAAAGAACTAAAAAAATGTCCATTTCCAATATGAAGCAAAGTTCCATTTGAACCTTTGTCCATTTTAAGAGAAAAAATGAAAACTGTAGGAACATGCTGTGGAAAAAAAGCTTTAAAGTTTGTACAGTTTAGTACAAAAATCATCAAAATAAAATGTAATGACAAAGAATAGACAAGCAAACCATTTAATGAAATCCAGAATCGAGATGAATCATGCACACTTAAAACTGAGATGCAAAGATGGCAAGATGATCTGGTTCAACTGAAAGGAGTGACATAGAGAAGGAATTCACTTTAAAAAGAAGGATGGAGAGCTGATGTCGAGGGCTAATTCCAGCAATGGAGGTCAGGAAATGAAATGGTGTTCAAAATTTTCTGAGTGAATGATGTGTTTATAATTAACTTCAGTGACAATATTTTAAAAGATAAAGGCGGAGCCTCATAGAAAAATGTGGTTTATTGTTACAAATGAACCTTGATAAGATCATTTTACAATTTACTTGGTGCATTTTTAAATAAAGCTGAATTTACCATTCTAACGTGTCAATAAATTTTCATTTGTATAATGTTCAATGTTCTGCAACCAGTCCAAATGAGTCTTAAGTCGAAATTGGAAGGTAGTTAGATATTGGTATCCCAGAAAAGCTTGTTTTCTCTACTTTCAAATACAACAAACACAAAAGCTCTATTTTTAAGTTATAACTGTTTGAAGTCAGCAGGGTTAGGACTTGTGAAATTTCAGAAAGGGGAGAAAATTGCATTTAAAGCTTTGACAACTATACAGGTGTAGACGCCTTAGCAACCATACTGATGAAAATTAAACACATAAAACATAAAATTTAACATGAATCAGGTGTGAAAACTGTTAAGAAATGGTCTTGCTGTCAATATTTGAAATGAAAAAAAAAGGACTTTTAACCACCTATTTAACTTTGAGAGCCTAAATCTCAAAACTAGGCCTTACGACTCATTTGGACAAAATGCAAGATAATAATGTTCTTGTAAAGTGCTAATTTTTTCTTTCCAGTTTTTCTAACACCTCCACCTTTCTTTTATACAAAATGGTTTGGAAAAAATATACAGTGGAGTCCACTTACAGTCAACACATTTTTTGGTCCCAAAGTGTTGGCTTTATAAAATTTCCACAGTATCTTAAATTCAAGACTGCCTGAACTAAAACTGGTATATTCAACTTTCCACGTAAAGAATCGGATTACTTCATTTTGTTAAATTGTGGTTTGAAAACCAAAGTCCCAGATAAAATCCCTCACAACAGCATTGAGCTAATCACTACGGTACAAGCCAGCTTCAAGCACGCCGCTGTTATGCTTCAAACACGCTATCCGGCTCTTACCAAATTTTCACTTTATAAAACGCATGTCTTTAAGCATGGTAACTTCGGCTTCAGACAAGCTTTATTACACAGATGGTATCTAATTCTCACCACCAATAGTTTCAAATTTCATCCCCACCGCGTTTTTTTTTTTTTTTATGACCCATCCTAGATTTACACACAGATCTTTGTATAGATCTACACAAACAAAAGATCTACTCATCTAGGCTCACAGTGGTTGGCCTAGTGAATGCTATTGAGAGAGAGAGAGAGGGGGGGGGGAGTACAGGTAGATCTAGGCCCATGTGGTTGGCCTAGTGAATGCAAATGAGAGACAAAGACTGACAGACAGAGATAGGGGGAGGAGCAAGAGAGCACGGTAGACGCTTACACTTCAGCCATGCTATATTTCCTACTGACCGGCTGACCAACAGGTTTGACCTATGAATGAGTATGAAGAAGTTATTGGCCACTTTTGCTATTTGTTCTTTGTATTTAATGTAGACGTCTTGGCGTTTGTGAGGTGGGATGGGTGCAGTGAACTGATGAATGATTACATCGTACCTTACGGTCGTTCAGTCAGTGCCTGCACGGTGTGTAGTTTCTGGAGTACTGCTTAACTGGCCGCCTTACTTGATTACCATGATACTTGTGTAAATAAAAATAAAGATTTACAAAAAAAACCCCACAAAACAAAGACAAAACACCAAGGTGCATGCCCATGCGTTCCACCAGTATCGTTCAGTGCTGCGCTATCACAATAAATCAAACAAGGGAAATAACCCCCGAAAGTCAAGATAATAGTTGGTTAATGCTGACGTCGGGTTCAAGCACGCTTCGGCATTAAAAACGCTTCTTGCTTCTCCCGATGACCGTGCTTGAAGTCGGAATGGACTGTATTGCTTATCAAATTTTAATAACTGGCAGATTCTTTTTAGAAGTTGTCTTAGTGCTCAAGATCCACAACATGAAGCAAATATTAAAGATGAGAAGAAACAAAAAAGGACATCACAGATTTTAACCTAAAAGCTTTAAAAAGCAAAAGCACTGTAGTATTGTGGGCTTTGGCAATTGTGGCCACCATAAAAAAGTACATAAAGCACCATTATACTTAGGCTTAAAATATACAGGACATGAAATAACAACATTAGCCTCTTAAACTTTTCTCATACCTTAACAAAGAGGACACCACAGGTTTTTTAGAATTAAAGCTATAGAAATCAAAAGCACTTAAGAAATGTAACCTAACCTTTCTCAAAGAGCAGATGGCTATCATAATATATAATAAGGTATGTGAAACACCGCTCTGGGCTTAACATACATGTGGTAATAACACAAGTATTTTAAACCTATCGTTATACTCTGGATATTATAGAGAGTGTTAATTGGCAAGAAACAAAATGACACCTCACACAGATACTAAAGAAGATGCAAGGAAACAAAAAGTTCATCACAGATTTTAACCTAGAAGCTTTACAAAGCAAAAGCATGCTAGTGTTGTAGGCTTTAGCAATTATAGCCATCATAAAAAGGTAGATCAAACACTGTTAATGTCTGAAATATTGACATAGGTCTCTCAAACCTTCCTCACACCCCTTAAACATAAAAAAAGGTTTATTGATTGACAAGATAGTTATACAGGTTATCAAGCTTTACAACCTTGCTTCTATGCAAAACAAAGTCAGAGAAATAAATTTGGGTCATATTATTTTGGTAACACTTGTACAATTTAATCAAGAAAGCAAGCTTAAGAAAGCAGCACTTTGTGTGCATGAAATTTAGTGGACCTTGAATTCAACAAACTTTTCCAGAAAATTTCAGTTTAAAAATTCTTTTAATTTTAAAGCCAGAGTTTGTTAAGAATGAGAGCACAGTCTTCTTGAAGTGGCCTTAATGAAGCAAAAGAAGAAAACTCTACATTGTCTATCAACTGAATATTATTTTTTTTAAAAATAGGACGAATATAACCAACTTGAATAGTGCTGCAATGCTAGCCATTTTTTCCTGTAATTTATTGTAATCACCTTTGCTGATAAAGTAGTTAACACACCTGGAAAAGAGGCTAGCTAATAATAATAGGCCTATCCTCTTTATCATACACTTCATGTCACAAAATTTAAGAAAACAGGGAACAATTGTGGAATGGAATTAAGAAATGTATTTGAAGTCATATTAAAATAATTTGTTTAACAGCTTCTCTTGTTCAAACATTCCTTGCAAACAAACATTTCTCTTATTTTTGTGTTTTAACTTGTAAACAAATTTTATTATGAAATTGCATCAATTAGAACATTGTTACATCAAATAACCTAAAAAAATGGAATGCAATTCTCAATAATGGCTTTCAATCAGGGTCAAATGTTTAGACTGGTGGGCAATGGCTAATTTAGCTGTACAAAAAGTGCAGTTGACTTGAAGTTACAGTGTTTGTGAACAGCCAAATGTCAGAAATTCGAGTTGAAGTGTAGTTGGCAGAGTAACAAAAAACTTATTGGAATCATAAAATAGCTTGGAGGAGTTATTCATTATTGCAGTGAACAGGATTTGAGTTAAAGGGGTTCTAATATGACTATCCAGTTGTTGAGATAGAACAGCTTGTGTTGATCCAATGAAAGGCAGATGAAACATACAAATATCACCACTGTTAACCTACATTTCGCCCACAATTCACAAACCAGCCACACACAAAATTAAAAATAAAAATGTTATTCTCTTCAATGTTCAATAACATCATTTTACAGCTTCCCACAAGACCCCATAGGTGTAAGTTGTGTAAAACTTTCATTAAATAAGCAATTGCAAAACTGATCACCAGAACTCTGGGCCATACAGGCCACATACATCGTGATTTCAAAGATTTTATGACAAGAGGTGTTAAACCACTGTTAACTGATTCCGTCCATTCCCACGCTCACAGCGTAAGGTCGATTCCCGTTTGATTCCATTCCAACGCTGTGAGCGTGAATGTGAAATGCGATGCGAGGATCCGTATTTTGAACTGATACAAGTTTTTATGAAACCGAAAGGAAGTAAACAGACCTGCTATAGATTTTATTCATTGAATCAGGCGCGTTTTCAACTGTTTTGAGCGATCTTGAACTTATTTTATGCATTTATTTTGATACGTTAATTGTTGCTACGCTACCGACAAATAAAATGGTGGACAGCAGAGCTGGGCAGAGACGTTTTTAGGTTTTATAGCTCAACAAGCCCGTCTGCTGTTTGAAACTTTAGACAAAGACTCTGAAATTGATGGCAATTCATCTGATGATGAACCTGCAGCAAGTGCAGCCTCTGATACCTTGTCAGTGTCTGAGCAATCAATTGCTACACCACCTCCACAGAGTCAGAGGAGAAACATTCATCTATATATATATAGTGCAAAATATTTTTAGGCCTTACAAATACATTCTCCATCCACTCCTGAATCATTTGATATATAAAATAAGACACACTTTATTACAAAACAAGTCCTACAATTGCTAAAAGATCGAGTTATATATCATGCTTCAGCTCGGTGCCTTGAAATAAATATGGCAGGCGGTCCCAAAAAATCTGGATTGAATCAGTTAACTTCAAGTGGGCATGCCATGTACACAACAGCAATCTGCACCAAACCAACCACTTGCACTTGTGCTGGAAACTAGCCTAATTTCATTTATTGAATAAACTAGTTCAATTATTTTTTAAATAAAACTAAATCATATTATTAGCTGTGCTTGTGACAAAGTTAGGACAACCTCAAAAAGAACATTTAGTAAAAATTGTTTACCATGAATAAGTTTTTTTCCATCTCCTATAAAATCTGGTTTCTTAAATTTAGCTGAATAGTGAATAGCACAGGCAAAGCTGTTTACATTTTGAAGCATGTTGGGTGCCAATCTCCTTGTAAATCAGAACTGACTATCATACTTCATAATTTTTGTGAACAGTAACTGCATAAATGAGCAGAAGGTAGCTTTTTCACAACCAAAATTTGCATATGCCCGAGTTTGTACTTTACCATTCAAAGAACCCCACGACTGGATAACCAACCTTTATCAAAAGCTTCCACACCTATGCTTTGCCACTAGACGTCTACAATCAATTTGTAAGTCACAGTTTGTTAAAATGAATTTATAAGTACTGAAAGTTAAAGTAGTAGCCTTAACTTAAAGCAATAACTTTACATGCAATATTAAGTACATGCAGTTATCAGCTTATTGGCGACTAAAATGTGTATACATTAGCTGACCCATGACATGGTTCTCAAACGCCTAACTTTGTATAGACATTTTTTTTACCAACCTATTTTTTTTCATGTAACTGGGTTATATTTCTATCAATCGTTTATCGTTAAGACCTATATAAAAGAAATCTTTGTGTAAGCTTGAGATATGAACAAAGTTTATTATCTATGACTTAGAGCATGATCTTTTACAGGGAAAGGAAAAATTTAAAAAGAGGCTCGAGGACAAACTAGTTTATGTTTGTTCTCCACACTAATATAGTGCATTATTTTACTGTTCTATAGGTTACAGAATAAAAACTCCATGTAAGGAATTAAAGTCTAACAGATAGCGAGTTAGTTCCCTGGAACTTTAGTTCAACATTGAAGAAATTAAATACTTTCAGTCTCAAGTCCAGGGCAAATAAGTCAGACATTGGAAATTTCTTGAGAAAATCACATAGAAAGGTCCATTTTGGTCTTTTTCTTCTCTTAACCGGTACTTAAAATAAACAAAAGTGTTCATATCTATCCTTAAAATCTTCACAATTTTAAAAAGTTTTTGACTTTTGGAAGCTTAGAGAAAGTCTTGTTGAAAACAGAAAAGCATTTGAAGTGATAGTTGCCTCATACAACTCATTCACCCTAGACATGAGACAAATATTTTGACTACTCATATATATCCTGTTGAGAACAGAATAATTGACATGATTTACAAATCGGAACACTTTGTAGTACACAAACTGAGGCAGTGATACCACAGAGCTAAGATATGTTGGATGCATCAGAAATTCCTTAAATCTTAATTCCAAAAACGCAGCAGATGTTAACA
Organism: Elysia marginata; assembly: GCA_019649035.1. Lineage (NCBI taxonomy): Eukaryota > Metazoa > Mollusca > Gastropoda > Plakobranchidae > Elysia > Elysia marginata. The sequence goes on along the minus strand of BMAT01002784.1, from coordinate 59,543 downwards.
TTTTGCAGAAAATACTCATCAATCTGCCTTTTCTGATAAAGACTTTTCTAACTCAAAATTGGAATTTATCTAAAACACGGTTTAAACGGACACAGCAATTGTCTGCATGAGCTCTCACAGTGATTTATCTAGCCTAAAGCTAGGCTAAAAAATCTTGATATATAACAGGCCTCTAACATAGGTGTGATTACAGAGGCAATGTTTCCCATCATATGTAGTTGCAAACAACTGTAAAAATAGTACCACAAATCACATTGGAATACATGTTTCAGTTTTGAAAAATGTGTAATCATTGTGTTCATGTTTTATTTCCATTTTGTTTATATGTAAGAACATTTTGTTTAAAACTAAGAAATAAAACGTAGTTATCTTTAAAAGAAAAACGTTGGTAAAACTAGCTAAGAGTAGAAAGTTTCAAAAAGTTGGCCCATTTTAAATGCAGCACAACCCTAAAAAACCTGTCAATTTTTTATTCAAGATAAAATAACCTTGCATCTTACATGAAATGTCCATTTTTATCTTTAAAAAAAAAGCTGTCACGGCTTTTTAATTTTCAAAGCGAATTTATTGATATGATAAACTAAAAATATTAGGTCAGGGTGAACAAAAAAGGTTACTAATCACACTTTTTCAAATAAAAAAACTGATGAAAAAACTGATCAAAAAAAAACATTTTCATTAAGCAGGTTGTAAATCAAAAGAATTAAGACAGTATTCTTTCTCTTTGTCGAAAGACTGATAATTTTAGTATTCTTTGAAGTTATTTAAGTCAATTGAATTAGACATCTTTTTTTACGACTTCAAACGATGAAGTTGAACCATCAGAAGCTTCCCCTTCATTGTCACCCGCTTGACGATCCTGCCTTTCAGCTTCAGCTTTCAATTCAACTTCCTTTGCTGTTTCTCCATCAATGCCTCTTTCCCCCTCTGCCGTTGACTCATTTTGGTCAAGACTTAGGTCACTGTCCATTGTGGTTTGCGTGAAATTCAAACTGGTTTGTGAATCCTTGTATTCACTGGAGGAGCTGATGTCACTCTGACTTCTATCCATGTCTCCTGCTCCCTCATTACTGTATTCTGGAACATAAAACTCATCCTGTTTGGAGAGGGGTGCAAAAAAATGAATATTCTTCCCATCGTAATACTCCATGCAGGGGTGAGCACACAGCTTGTGTTCCTGTTTTTGTATGAAGAAAAAGCAAAGAGAAAAAAATTTCATTATTATATAGTATAATATACCACTTCAAACAGGAAAATTTCATAACATTTTTAACTACTATACACAGTCCAGACCACTCAATCTGAACCATATTCATCTTTGATTCATACAAAATTTGAAATATGCATTACAAAATTACATATTTAGAAATATAAGAATTTAATCAACCTTACACAAAGCAATAAGTTTAAACTCTAAGTAAAAAAAAACAAACCAGTAGGGTTAATCTTAACTTTGGCCTGTTTCTATTTTTTGGACCATTATATTTTTCCATTCAACCTAAAACCCCTCACAACCAGTGCAAACCAGTCAAATGAAACGATTGTCACATAACAAGGAGTTAACATTTTTTAAATTTAAATTATTCAGAATAAGAGGAAATTTAAGAAGCATTCTTTGTTTTGAATTTGTGTTTTCAACACCGAACTCCTTCTTAGCACTAGTAGCAAGATATAATTTATTAATAAAGCAAAA
>BMAT01002784.1:30457-42187 GCA_019649035.1 Elysia marginata | reverse complement strand
CTACTACTACTACTAATACTAGATGTATTACTACTACTGCTACTACTACTACTACTACTACTACTACTACTACTACTACTACTACTACTACTACAACTACTACTAATACTACTACCACCACCACCTCTTTTCGAGGTTATGTTTTTGTTACATTTTGAATGATGACCTGTAAATAAGGTTTTCTTTTCATCTTGAGCACACAATAAACATGTACTATATCTAAAATTTAAAAAAATTGAGCGTTCTTTTACATTATTTATATCACGCAAGTTCTCATAGCGTTCAACGTGAATTCTGCCCAAAATACGCACAGTAAATATTCACGAAGACGGGGGTCTTCCTAACGTGTGACGCATGCGTGGGCGCCAGCTACCTCGGCCTATCACCAGAGAGCGCATTAATTCTGGACAGTGGTCACTGGTCAGATACGTTCGAATATTTTGTCATCATGCTCACCTGGCATAAGGGACAAACATAATTGATTTTAACCGAACTGCTACCATTGCTTAGTGGACTACTGTTATATGGTGATGATTCAGGCAAGAATACAACCATTACAGGCAAAGAATAATAATATTTTTGCACCTTATTTCAATTTTACTTTCAACTGAGCAAAACTGCGCCATCTGAAAGATAGAAATTTATACGGAAAAGGAAAATAAGATGTCGATATTGTAGTGAATCATTATAAGAAGTACTGAGATAGATATATCATGAGTGTTGAAGGATTTCGTGGCACGTGTGCTTCGGTGGTTGGGACATCCCTTCAGAGATTTGTGTTAGTTAAACCAGCAATTGATAGTTTGATACATTCATAGCATCTCTTTTTTATACATCATAATAAAGATATAAATTTGTAGAGGAACAAATAGACAGCTATTAATAAGTCAGATAGTAAATTGTGAAATGTGTGATTAAAATTTAAATGGCTAAAGATACATTTATGTAGAGAATTAGGCAAAAGAAAAAAAAAAGAAATTGAACAGAATGTTTTCGGTATACAAACTTAAATCCAACGAGATAACAGAATGATATATTTACGGACAAAAAAGGTGAACCGATAGTCTACCTTGTATTTTTTTTTAATTAAATTTTGAAATGAATTTTTAACCTATGTTGCAATTATAAGTTATCTGTAACGAAAAGCTACCCTAGAAATTGGTGTATGGATGATAAGTACAATATAGATTCAAAGTTCATTTCAAAATTTAATTAAAAAAACAAGGTAGACTATTGGTTCACCTTTAAATCATTACACTATTTATCAGCCTTGAATGAGTTAAACCCCACATTCAGAGCTTTACTATACTACTTCAAATGAAACAGTTCTAATGAAAAATAGATACTAGAAATTGGTTTAAACGGATTGTTGCTTCAGAGAAAAGATCCATTTTCCAGATCAATAAAAGAAAAGGTGAAATGAAATTGAAACATCCTTCACAAAACCTTCATTTACAGATTAGATCAATATGTTTGATGCAAACACTGCATAATAAACTTGTCCCCAAGGTAAATACACTGTATAAAAAATGATTTTAACCACAACCAAGTTTAGTTAATCATCTATCTCTAGCGATAGTCAATCATCGGAAACAATAACCGTCTAAGAGTAAAGTTTTCTTAAAAAAAACTGGGTTTGCTTTGACAAATTGCTCTTTTCACAGTAACGCGTACTACCAAACAAATCTAGTGCAAAGAAACAATAATAAAAATATTAATACTGTAGTTTATTTTTAATTTTCTAGTAGTTTACACTGTTCTAATTGTTAACGCCAGATGTAGAGCTGATTTCCTTTTAATAATAATGGGGGAGGGGGGTGTTGTCAATCTATACTGACCTAAGCCTGAATTACTTTTGTTTAAGCTACATCAGGTTTTGAGTGTCTTTCTAATATTCAATGAAAGCCAAGTTGCGGTGCACTTTATCTTCAAATTTTTGTTTCGGAGTGAAGATAGTACTATGCTGTCGAGGCAAAGTCGCAAAACCCTGTCTGTTGTTTCTATGACGGCTTGGATCGGTCTTGTGTTACTATATCTTACCTACTCCGAGGTTTTATACAATGCTGAAAAAGGTACAGTACATGTAATACTTTTCTAAATAATCGAAATAAGATAAGATTATCATTGTTTAGTTACAAGGTTCAGTATTATGAATAAAAATTATTTTTATTATTTTGAAGCAAGAAAGGGTGGGGGGGGGGGGGGGTTGATTAGCAGATGAAGTGGAAAAGAAAGAAACAGGAAGGGGATGGAAAAAAATGAGGAGGAGGCAGAAGAAGAATGAAAGAAGATGATGTGGTGAAAAAAAAAGAAATTAAAGCTAAGAAGAATAAGAATGAGGAAGACATAAATTAATAAGAGTACGGAAGTGAAAGAGGAGGGGAAGAAGTAACGAAAATCATTTGAGCTGAATTTGTTAAACTAAAAGAGTACTAAATGTTTTAAACTAAATTTTGTTCAATACAAGAAAAAATTGTGTTTATAAACCAGATTTATCTAAACACTTATTATTATCTCGTTCAATAGCTTGATGAATAAACTTTAGTCCAAATGTTTATTGCACTGCATCAGTAACATTTGTTAATGTCATAATTTTATTTAAATAAAATATGAAATACAAAATACGCTCTATTGCACTTGTTATAGTCTCTGCTTTGTCAATTTCCAAAGAACGTAACTACAGACAATTTCGGTGAAAATGGAGTTACATAAAGATGCAAGTCTTTATAATAATTCACCATAATTATAGAAAAACAACATCATCCCTTCTCCCGGTTTTGATAAGATAAACCCAGTCCTACATTTCAGGTTTTACACTCGTGCTGCAGTGGTTAAATATAATTAATAAACATTTTGAAATTTTGGTGTCGATATAACAATACTTTGTCCAACCAAACCTTTACTTCCGAATTCCAGTGTATCTTTTTAAATGGATTAAAATCTTGTTTTGTGTCTATGTTTATTGGGATAATTATGAGCCAACTGATCTTTGCAACAGATGGTTTTTAGACTTTTGTTTTATGGAATTACCTACATGATTTTGGAAAGAAAAAAGACAATGGTTTCTGACGTTTTTGCTGGGCACACCATATCAAGTTATCTTAATTTTTTAAACTGTGTAGCTAATTTCTATATAAAATTATAACCGTCTCGTACCCAGTTTGAATGAGTCTAATATCTCAATTTTCACTTCAAAGAAGTTGTAATTTTGAAAAAGACATTTTTCTAAGCTTCAATATTAAAAAAATTCATGAAGTTATCAATAATTTGTGAAAAAATTTTAATACTCTTGTCAATTTTAAACTTAGACAAAAAAGTAAAGAGAAAATAGACCTTTAAATGGCGTTCTAACAAAAGCCGAATTTTCGAGATCCGATTCAATCACCGTGGACGCGCGACATATGTAGATCAATCTATCTATGGTGTCCGGGGCAAATGAGTCGGATTTCGCATCCCCTTGAAAGGCGTTCTTGTTTTGAACTATACTTATAGAAAGATAATAAAATTTTTGTTGATTTAAGGGTATGTGCGGCACCCCTCTGGATATGGGTACATGTATAGGGTTTATAGAGGAACAATTGTCGATTTTCAGATTTCTTAAAATTATGAAAGTTTATCCTTTTCTCAACACAATAGCACCGGATTTTTCTTCCTAATACAACTATAAGTATTTTGAAAATAAGAACTACATCAAAGCGCTATAAAATACGTTACTTCAGCTGGAAAAAAACAACAAAGTTTAAGCTATCGCCCCTATTATAAACCATTGCCTGCAGTTACTTTGGGATTAGTCTTTTCCAAGCTTCCCATGTCAACACAAACGCCGAACAAGGAGAAGACCAATCAAAATTGTAGGAATATTTTTCTACCGTCTGTTTTTGTTACTTTTACTGAGTTTTTAGCCTCTAAAATAAGCTATTGTCCTTGTTTTACATCTAAACCCCGTGATATTGACAGCGAGTAAACTTTGGGTGGCGACTGGCGAGTGAGGAAGTGACACAACGCAGCTGGCTGAACTGCAGCCATGATTGAGGCATGGGGAGGGTACACAAACACAGCTGCGCTGCCTAAAACCTTAGGATTCCTTTTTTCCTTTCCTCTTGACTTTATTTTGCGTTTTCCTCAAAATGTCTCTTTGTTACTTAATTCTGTATATCCCAAACAGTTAAAGAGCAATTCACTTCAAACTTTGCATATGACTTGCCAATGCACCGTTCTCGTTTTTGTCGGAGGCTTTTTTCAATATTTTTGTTTGTTTTTTTTTGTTTCGCAGATGTTTTGTTTGAAAAAAGTACCTCTTTGCACTTTCATTCTATTCAAAAATAATTTATAAAAAAAATCTAAAAATGCAGCTAAGAAAAAAATGATTCAATCAAAATGTCTGAATTGACCGTACTAAACAATTGTTTTTTACAGAATGCAAATTCTTTGTTTAGATTTTGACTTATGAGGGCCTAACATTCACTATTTTTATCCAATATGGCGGCTACAACAATCGGTTCCCATGGCAACTAAACATTGGACATGACAACATGAACGTTTTTCTGTGGTTTTCGTCCCCACAAACAATATTTTGAAAAAAAAATTTAGATCATTACGAAAAAAATGCCTCTGGCTGCCGCACTGGCCCTTAAAACATAAGAAAGGTGAAAAAATGAAACTTTAAAGATGTTTTTCTTTGAAAAAAAAGGACTTTCAACTTTTGCCCTGGACGCGCTACACATTTTTAGTTTAAAGAGTTAACCTTATCTTATTTCATAAAAAAATATTTTGGTAGATGTTGAATTAAAATGCTTATTCGGAGACATCCCTAGCCTAGAACTAGATAACATACATTTAACACATTTCAGAAACGTCAGGACACTAAATTTATCTTGGTTACGAAATACGATCCATGACTTTTCTTATTCAGCCTAATTGTCACTCTGATAATAGAAAGAATAAGAAAAAAGATGATTCCAAATATTCTTTATGACTGATGCTAACTAGCTCAATCAAGCCAAACATTCGCCTGATTTAAACGAAGCCTGACAACTCTTGCTTTCTTTTCAGTACAAATCGAGTTGTCAGATCAAACGCCACAGGGTTCTCATGAAACCCACCGTCCGCCATATCAATTTTATAACCAGGCACTAGGAAATTTAATTAAAGAAACGGTGATGTCTCGATGGCGAGCCATAACAGTTCTACAGCGCGACATTGAGCAAAGGAAAGACGGAACAAGCATCCGCAGCATCCTATGGAAAACGCCTGAAAATGTTTTTGCGGATCGAAGACGCCGTCTTTCGCAAATCTGTGCCGATGACCCGGAAGCCCATGCGGGTGGGGTCAAAGGTATTTTCAAGCATGAACAGTCCGGGGTCATTTACTGTTTCGTGCCCAAGGCGGGCTGCACGTTCTGGAAGCGCGTGTTTTATGTGGTCAACCAGGTAGGTCCTACAACCATTCACTATTCTAAATTTTAATTCTGATAACATCAACATACATTTGAATAATTCTTTATAAAAGAAAGTGTTAATACATATTCAAATGACTTAATCAGCAGACCGACTTAGGGATTGCTACTGTTTGGGCAATCTGCTCTGTGGAAAATAACACACCTAATGTGATTCCAAAGTTAGATGTACTTATGTTTCGCCTGATTTGGTTTAGAATTCTGCAAGTAGCCACAATACTAGCTGTGCAAGAGGGATAACAGTTAAAAAATTGTGCTTAAGTGACATTGTCCATATGATTACCCTTGTGCATTTCCACATAATCACTGCAAATAACAAACCATTCAGTAATTGTAATTGAGAGCAACACAAATATTTTAACCAGCCACAACAGCCATGTTTAAAATTTCAAGTACAGTGTATCTCTTCTTCTAACTACCGCTTTGACCAATTCTTAAGTCCACTAGAGGATTCAGACTGATACTGTGCAAACCGCAGAATCTTGACCTCAGTTAGGAGTCCTGTGCAGGTAACTATGGTCACGTGGCCGAAATTAATACTTTAGGGTTTTATTATAATGTAAGGTCATATGACCGGAGTCCGTTGTCTATGGTTTACTTTAGTTCTAGAATGTAAGGTCACGTAGCCGCAGTTCGTAGTTAAGGTTTTTTTTTCAGAAAGAAGGGTCACGTGACCCTTTTTTTAGAATCATTTTGATGGTCATAATAACTAATCGACAGCAGTACTTTCTTGCCACTCTATCTTAGGACAACTTCACAGACCACAGCGTCTACAACATTTCTCGCCATTCCATCCACGCCTCAGTCGGAAACGGTGAACACTTTTTCAAGAAACAGCATGACTGGACTCACTTTCCTACACGGTTTACTATGGCACGCGACCCTCTCTCTCGTCTGCTCTCTTCGTACCTGGACAAGGCTTATCTCCCTGACTTCTGGAGCTCCGAAATGCTGCCCATCGTCCGGCGCCGTAAACTGCGCAATCAAACTTCCCACACAGATTTTATGAGGTATAGGTACGCTAAGTGTCTAGAAAGTTTATGTAGGCTAATTGTTTCTGATACATGTAAAACGTTTTGATGTTCTAATTTTTTCCGTACCTATCTATATCTACCTATCATTATCGTCACTCAAGTTGGGTGATTGCCATCTTTCATCCACCATTCCACTGGTATGTCGACGCACCCCAAGAAATGAACATTTGCTCCTCTTTTGAATAGACTCTCTTTAAGCACCGTTATTCATTTAATCAGTAGCACATATAGTTATGTATGATTTTATTTAAAAACAGTAGTTTAAAATTTGGAGTTTTAAAGTATTCCTCTCAATATTACGATGTAGCACTACGATCTTATGGATATCCACTTCTTTTCTTGTGACATTAACTTTTGATACACGGAATCCATCTTTCATAAAATACAATTCGATGATAAAGTTTTGTACGGTTTACTCAAGCCCATTAAGCAAGAGTAATTTACGATCGCACTTCTATGTTGGTTTTAAGTTGTATATCAAAGCGTCTTGTATCAATGCCAGCAAATTAATCACTGATCTTCTCTTTTCAAATTATAAAAATAGCCATGCACACATGTATGAATGTATAGACCAAAACACAGAACATTTATTCTGCATGGGCATTGGAATATCAAATATTGTATTTTCGGAAAATTTGAGGTGTTCGGTTCAGAACCAAATTAAGTCTGATGTGGGAAAGTTATTTTTTTCCCTCTTCTTGCTATATATACAGTACACTCAATACCTGTAAGTTACATCTTGTAAGTTTGAAGAAAAAGACGCCTGCCGTACCGTTGAGTATGCCTGACCATCTACATCACTTTCAAGCTCATTTTATTCTTTAAAAAAAGGGGGAAAACTGACTGCAGCCCAACTGCGTCTCTGGATATGTTAGTTTTCATACGTAGAACTTGTTCGGTTGAGGGACGTTTGCTGAAAGGCATTTTCTTTGAAACTTCAAATTCATTGATCTTGTGAAACTGAAACTAGTATTTGGTCATTAGATGTTCAATATATACAAGACACCCCCCCCCCCCCGCTTCACAATATTGACATTATTAATTCCAAACATTTTTATCAAAGCTACTAGCAGCTCGAGGAAAAAAAGACTTCATGCCTCTGATCAGTCATACCCCTTAAACAGCTGTCGGGGACAAACAAAGTGCAGTATCTCCCTTATGGCTTGCCCTGCAGATACTGCACTTTACTTGTCCTGCGCAAAGCAACTTTCCATCCTCAGAAGTTTTTGTACGTGAACCTCAAACAATTTTTTTCTGGAAGAAAATAAATTCCACAGGCCTAACAATTATTCGTTTCTAAGACTACTTGCACCCAAAGGCTCTTTAAAGATAAAACCCAAACATTTATGAACGGATGCGTTAATTTCTTCTCCAGGTCACATTTTGATACTATGGCAGTCCACTATGACGAAAAGTTTAGAGAATCTTCAACGTCTGAGGATGCGAGTTGCGGGAAATACGTGACGTTTTCGGAGTTTGTAGAAGGTGGCTTTGGACGTCTGGAGCCTCACTGGATGCCATTGAGCAAGGTAAGGGATGCCCCGCTCAGCCAGATTTGCCGATCAAGAGCATGAAAACTATGATCGGTTTAGTTCTAGTAAAATGCCGATTGCTGCTCCACCCCTGCGCCACCTCGTTCAACACAGAGAGAAAACAAATGCAAATACGATTAATATATAGTTTTTCATCCCCAACCTAAAAACGAAACAAAGAAAATCGGAAAAAAGATATTTTCAGAAACCCACAATAGTAAACGCACTATAATGCCTTCAAATAGTCAAAGGATCCTACAGTACCTACAGCTAAAATATAATTGAAAAATTACCATATGAGCTCTCAAATAAGAAGATCTTTCCCCAATGATCAATATTCATAAGAAAGAATATTTTCAGCAAGTTGAATGCTAGCATAGAATACAAGAGCTGAACAATAGAACAGAATCATTATTATAAAAATAAAACTGTGTAGTAACATAGTAGTCGTATAATATATATATATATATATATATATGTATGTATATATAAATTTCATAGTTTCATAAAGAAAAGCGTTTACAAAAGGTATAATTATGCCATCGGATCGCTAACAATTGATCGTTAAGAGATCGTTTCTTGAGATATAAAAATACCATTCCATCATTACTATTTGTTTTCATAAAATGTCCATCCTGAAACCAGATCTGCAACCCGTGTAAGTTTAACGTGACCCACTTAAGCTACATGGAGACATTTACCCAGGACGCCAGGACCTTGCTAGATCGGTTGGGGCTCCCAGGTCTGTTGGACGAGCAGGATAGAGACGCCCAGGTGAGCACGTTAACGTTCAAAACTTAACATATCGGGAAACTTCTTTGCAAGAGTGTTAATTTTGTTTGTATTCGGTAGCTTGGTGCACTCTCTTTATGCCACCGTGTAACGAGTCTCGCAGGCTTTTTGAGACAAAGGGCAGAGTTACACTAGATCCTGTCTGTCTCCGGTAAGAGGATCGATTTAAATTGAGCACACGTCAAATAATGGGGAACATCACCGTCCCGTCACACAGAGTCTGTTTAATTGAAACATTTTTAACTGTATTACTCTTATTCGGCTCACACGAGAAATTAATTATCAAAAAAAAAAAAACTTTCAGAGATGAGTTTAAATTATAAGCATCTGATTAACTATGGATTTAAATCATGAAATGTGCTAGTATCAAAATTGCATGTACCAAATAGCCCAATAAATTAAAGCATAAATAAAAAAAAAAACCTGCCACATATGAAATAGAAGAGCAAATTCGTTTCTTAGTATTTTTACGTTTGATATTTTTTCACTGGCTTATTTTGCGCACAGCCTCGTTTATCATTCTAAATAAACGCTATAGTTTGTCCAGTGCACTCATAGTTATACTAAACGAGATATGGACTCTGAATTTAAAGTGGTACAATCTGTCACTAAGTTGAACATGACGTTAGTTTGTTCAGACGTTTTTTTTTTCTTTGATGTTGTTATGTTGATTGCAGAGCGTTGGTAAAAGTTGATATCTGAGTAAACTGTTAAAACTGCTGCTCACCTCTTTCACACACCGGCACTCTGGCCCAGCGATAAGACACTCGCTCAGAGATCGGGAGGTGCGTGGTTCCATCCCCGGCTGAGTCAAACCAAGGACGTAAAAATTGTTACATGTATTAGCAGCTGATCCGCTTAGTGCCTGGCATTATGGATTAAGTGTTAAGTCTGGTCGACCCGGTGTCAGGATAATGTGACTGGGTGTGGTGTACGCAAGCGCTCCTTACATCACAGTGTGGCTGCACGCTTTCAATTTTCCCCAGCGCCGTCTTTGATACAACTTCAAAGTTGACTAGGACGTTAAATTCAAACAACCAACCTACCAACACCTCTTTCACATACACACACATAAATTTGTCCAGAACAGACTGACAGAAGGCATTATCTGTGTAAAAAGTATGGTAACAGACCCTTACTGTACAAATGTTGAGATCTATATTTAATTTGCCCTGAAGAGACGCGGCATTGTGTATATAGTGTTCAATTGAAAAGTATTTTAACAATAAAGGCACTGACTTGCACGCACTAATAATCATTCTAACCTGTTGTTCGCTTTAGTCGTATGGTCATACTGTGAAGACCTGTTCCATTTCTTTTTGTTCGTCCTTCGTTTTGGAAGACCACAATGACAAATGGTGAGTTCGAGTGCGGCTGGTAACGCCGATTCGGGCCGGGAAAACTCTCCCACAGAGTTGGACAGGGGCTATGCTGATGGTGCTGCTTGCCTTGAACACAGTACGGATCTTTTCAGTTTGGGGTGAACTGCGCTCCTAGTCCTACGCTGCGGTGGCGCCTTGAGTAATTAAGTAATGCCAGGAGGATCTGTAGAAGGCCAGTGTCTCCCCTGAATCTAGATTGACGCTAAGTTCTTTAGGGAGACTTTAAAACTGCTTAAAAAGTGGTTTTCTCTGCCCTCTAACAGTTTGGGTGCCCTGAGGCAATCTCCATACAAAAGCTGGCCATCGCAGTTAGACCTTGCGCACGTTGGTGATGATGCTCGAGGGGTTTGTTTGCTTTAAACCTCTATGTCAGGGATTTTACCATGCCAGATGGTATAGGAAATGTATTTAGGAATTTAAAAAGGAAATCGTTTTTTTTCATGCCTTCTCTATGTGATCCAGGCTTCACAACCATTGACTAGTTTGATTAGGACTTCTGCCTTGTAGACTTTCATTTTCGTGAGGAGGCTGATTATTCCCTCGTCTCTCCGCTACACTCCCGAAATCACTGTTTTCTTTTTCAATATCATACAACTTATCTCTTGGACAATGGTAAAATTGCGAGAGAGGTAGGAGTCAAGATAGGTAAGTTCCGCATGGCCTGCAGATCTGACCATTCACGAAAATATGCGGTTTATGGCATTAGTGTTCACTAGCTTATTTTGTGGCTTCTAGCACACCCCTCTGTTTCATTGCCCCTTATATGGGATGACAAGTCATCCTATTATGCTGTCTATTCTGTATTCAATGACTCCTTAGGTGAGTGTTATGCTGGGCTCGGCTCGGCAATAGGAATGACTAATGCGTCAATATTGCTTGATTAATTACACAGGTAAACGAGGAATTACGGATGATCGTTGATTACAATTTCCGGAAGCTGCGGTATTCAAGACACGTCAGAAGATGTGCATCAGCGCAAGAGATCGCTTACAGACTGTGGAGCAACTTCCGTTGGAGGGGATATATTGACCCGAATGTAGATTATGTTCCACCTGTTCCAGAAGAGCTGAAGCTGGATGCAGTAAAGGAAAACCTCGAGAGCCAACTGGTTGTGGCCAGAACTTCAGGGCTCAAAGACAGAACAAAGTTAAAGGCAGCAAAAGAAAAATTTTATCGCAAAATATACTTAACACTTTCACCGGATTTGTTTGAAAAATTGCTTCGAAAATATAGCTTGGATTTTAAATTTTATGGATACGAAAAACAGCGAGATGAATTAAGATCTTTATTTTCAAGGCAATAAATGATTGTTTTCATATCATTATGTTGAACCTAAGCTTACTGTCTACTGTGGCTGTAATAAAAAAGTATGTAAAAATAAAAGTTTTGTACAATCTTACTGCTAGTGCTAGAGCCACTTCTGTTGCTGTTTTTGTCGTTGTTTTTTACTGCATGTGCCATCTTTTCGTTGCTATTTCTGCTGCTGGTAGTACATGTACTACAAAAAGGCTTGTACTACTACTACTACTACTACT
>BMAT01002784.1:8738-30317 GCA_019649035.1 Elysia marginata | reverse complement strand
GCTACTAGTACTACTACTACTGCTACAAGTACTACTACTACTACTGCTACTAGTACTACTACTACTATTACTACTACTGCTACTACTTTTACTATTTCTACTGGTACTTCTAACTCTACCACTACATGTATTTCTACTGCTGCATGCTGCTTATACTACATGTAGTATTTTTTTCACTGCTACTTTGTCATCATTATCATAGTCGTCTCCACAATCTGTGACAATCACCATCTTCATCATAACAACGATTCCATCTTTATTATTGCCAACTTATTCTCTTGCCTAATTACCACAATCGTCATTATTATGAATATGATTGCTATCATTATTGTCATTTGCAACATGATAGTAATTTATACAACCGGGCATGTCATAGTATTATACATGTATTTATACATTTTTTTTATTGTGAGAGTATGAAGATTTTTCTCGAAAAGCTTTTCTTCTCGTTCTCCTTAAGTCGGAATTCTCCATGTTTACGGTCCAACAAAGGAAATTTTTTATAAGCGCTACCATTAAATTATGCTACATTTTATTTTGTTATGTATGTAATCATTTTTATAAACTAACATGATCTAAACTGACTACATATAAAAGACAAGATTAGAATAATCACATTCCGTAAGTTTTAAATAGCGCTTGTACGACTGTCTTTTAAGAAACATACAATTCGTTCATAAGTTGCGGTTGCCATTTGAGTGCTACAAATGACCTGTCAACCACCCCCCGTCTCTTACTATCTACCGCACGTTTGACGACTTCCATCTTCTCCAAACCTGTCCACTCCTAATCCTATCTATTCTTCTGTCTTCTTTTAGCAATTCCCTGCAGCACCGTCATAGCAAGCCTCTCTCCTCCTGTTACATGGCCGAACCATATTGATTATATAATAAGACATAAATGTCTCTTGATGCTGGTGAGAGGTTCTTAATATGAACCAATGGCTTGCTTTGTTCTGTTTTAGACGTTCTCATTAGTCATATGGTCTTTGTAAGTTACTTCCTAAGTATGGACACACTTCTTGCCTCTTCACACCCAACAAAAGGTCAGTTTTTGATTCACTTTCCTCAAGAAGACTGGAGGTAACTCTAGCAAACATGTTTTTTAATGCATGATGAAAGCAAAGCACCAACACTGTCCTATTCTGGGCAATAAACAGTAAACTATAATTTTGGCCTACAGGGGAACACTTTCATGCGATGGCATACATTGGCCACACGTTGAACGGTGTTTTCTTTCATCTGACAATTAAAAGGAACAAAACTGTATCTTCCCTTGTTTTCTTCTCCCAAAAGAACCAGCACAATCATAACTCGCTTTTATCTGAGTGATTAAATCATAACACATGAGCAGCTCAGGTGCCTCTCCTACTAGTACTAGTCCTAGATCTAGATGTGGGATTGTGCCAAGAGGGAAGCAATGATAAGGCAGTAAATAAGACCATGATTTACAAGTTAGGGTTTTGTAGTTCTTAAAAATGTAAAATGACACCATGTTTAAGTTTTTACAAAAAATACAGAGTAACTTAAACTGCACTATTCAGTTTCAAAATGATGCTACATTTTTTGTGCGCGCAAGAACAATGAATAGCAGTTTGGCGAGTTTCATGGAAGTAGGTTAAAATGATCTTTGATGGCACTAAAGTCTGCACTTGATGCTTAGCCTAAGGACTTTCCTGAATCTTCAGGGAAACCCATGGCTGTACAATGGATGGTGCTTATGTTTTACAAGCAAGATGATATTCTTTTAAGTTTAATTTACAAAGATATAATAAACTTGAAATCGCTTTTGTCAATGGTGTCAAAGACCACAGATATTGTTTATTCCTATGAATAGTGTTCTGCTCAGCTTTATGCCATCGGCCCATAACATTTTGGCTTTAAATCACTACATCTGATGTTGTACAATTTGGTCTAATACTCTGAATTTATTTTCGCTGTAGGTGATGTTCATCGAAATCTTTGACCTACATATAATAAGTTTTCTATATCCAAAAATGTGCGCAAAATTTTCTCACTAATCTCTTATTTTTTTAAAAGCAAACCTTCATAAAGAATTTCAAACTAAGAAAAAAAAAACAAGCAACAAGCAAACTCTGAGCCCTTTCATCTAAAACAATCAAAACGGTTTTTCATTAAATTGATGAAACGAAAAGCCAACAAAATTATTCAATAAGAGTTTTGAGTATTTGAAACTCAAAGTAAACCTTTTAGTAAGGTTTTCTTTTATTTCTCATAACAAGAGTAGGAAGTATCAAAACAGTTATAAGAGTGGCAACACTGATGAGAAGTCTGTCGTCTTACATAGCATTAAAACTGAACAATTATAAGGTAGGCTATAGCAACATTCAGGATCAATACGTCATATGGTTCATACAGGATGTAGGCTATATGCACTGTAAAAATTGCGTTGATTATATGGATGGATTTTTAATAAAATAGCACTTAAAGAAGAAATTGTGACACAAGCTAACCCAGTGCTAAGGTGGGAGGATAACTATGATAAAAAGGTTCTGCTCTGACCATACATACAAGCCACATAGGATAGTTCAAACCTGAAAGGATCAAAATTTGACTTTGAATTACACATATCTCAAAATTGAATTATCATTATAAATTACACAAGGGGATGAAATTGGTCAACTAAAAATGGTTCAACTAAAGCCAATATGCGGATTATCCAGTTTGAATTACATGTATATGGATTCAACTGCAGTGTTTCTAGCTAATTGGCAGGTTGTTTTGCACACATTTCTTCGGTAATTTAGTGTGTCACTACAGCTTCTCTCCTCTTCAAAGATCAAGTCTCATAAAACATACTTAATCATGATTGAAAACAGAAGTTAAAAAAAAAAACACTCATGTTTTATAAGCTAGACTTGCTGATCTAAATATGAGGCAAATCAAAAACATGTACATGTATGTTTTACAACATTTGTGACTGAAATTTACAAAAAAAAAATATAATTTATGAGGTAAAGAGGTACTAAAAAAAAGTGGAACCACGCTAATCGGAAAAAAATGCCGGGAGATGATGGTTTTTTCCAGATATACACCATTTCCTGATTTGCCAAGTTTCCCCAGTTTTGCAATCCGCTGAGCTTGTTGAGAGTTTGGTTTGAAGCTTAGTTCTGTACAGTTACTTCTATACTTATGCTGATCTTAATTGCATCTTTGAAAAGTTTTGATTGATGAAATATCTGGCACATCTATGTAAATTATAAGAGAATGAGAACAATTGCATTGAATAGCATCATGATTTTCTTTAGTCCTGAGGCAGAAAAATAGTGTCTTGCACACATTGGCCATGCAAACAGATAGCATCAGTTATGGCATGAAAAGTCAGCAAAACATTTAGTTCAATGTTATCCCGTATCAGGATGATCTTGTGTGATTTTAGAAACTGCTGATTTTCCAGGTCCATCTTTACAATTAAGGCGGTGATTTTTACATGAAAAATTCCATTTCTTTCAAATTTTTCCCTGTTTCCTAGGTTTTCAGATTATTAGCATTATACACTCTGAGGTCCCACTGTAAGAACAAACATGCAAACCCAATGCACCTTATTGTCATGCGTAAATATAACTATTGTCAAACATTGCATATTAAAAGCACAAGTAGTGTTTATCTTATCAATGCACTTTTTTGAGCTCTCTGAATGTATAAAATGATTACATATATATTTTGTATTAAAATGCAAATGTTTCCTATTGAAGGGACAGAATGTTTTTACTGACATTTCCCCTAAATTATGAAAGAAAAAAAAAGCAATAGATCTATCATTTACCCTACCAGATGCCTCCAAAAAAAATTAACTCAACAGAAACAAACATATTATTAGGGTACATTTTACGATCAAATCTTAACTTAGATAGATAAAATCTGATCTTGCAATGTTTTAAAATTTAAATTTCGTAATTGTATTATTAGAATTTATCTCGCATGTTTGATTTGTTTTATTTGCTAATGTTAAAACCTAAAAAAAAAACCTACCGGTCTAGTTCTATCTTTAGATACAGTACATTTTTATACATGCCGTAGGACCAGTAAACCCATCTGGGATTCCCCTCATCACCACAGCTCAAATTAATGTTTTTTTAACTTCAAAGGCGCTCTCCTGACCTAAATTTAATTTGGGTTTTCATTTTCTTTGCATGGATTTGAACAGGTGTGGGGCTCAGGGCTCAACAGATGAAACCCTGTGGCCACTGAATAACATTATAACGACTATTCACTCCAAAACATGCCTTCCTTGTGGAAAAAGAATGGAAAAGATTATAGTAGTTTTTTAAAGATGGGCTCTTGGTATGCTTTTAAAGATGCACTCTTGGTATGCTTTTAAAGATGCGCTCTTGGTATGCTTTTAATACTCTTATTTCCTTCTTGTTGACAGAAGAAAAATTTCCAAAATCTGCGTAGCAAGTTCTTGCACGGAGGCACTCAATTGTGATTATAAGTTGCTAGCTCATGATATTCTATGTAAATTACTTACAGTATTAGAGAACTATATAGGCCTATATTAAAAAGCTTATTACATGACCATCCCCTACATTGTACTACAGTAGTATTCGGTTAAACGCACGGCACTTGGGAGACCCAAAAAGCGTGCGTTTAGGAGATGCGTGCACTTATGAAAAGTAGTAAAAGATGCTAGTTAATTCCCTTTAGAGTACGATACATAATTATAATAAAACCGAGTTGTTTCCCTTGATTATGCAAACATCATGCATAGACGGTAGGTAGCCAGGATTAAGAAATACAGGTACATCGTTTGGACGATCTTTATCCTCTCTTTTGTGTGTGTGTGTGTGTGTGTGTGGGGGGGGGGGGTTGGGGGGGGGGGGTCTGTTCTTCTTTTTTTTTTTGAGCAGATGTAGTTGTTTCTTTATTTCCAAAAGTGGGATAAGTGACATATCTTTTTAACAATCTCTGAGGCTTTAGGAATTCAAACTGGCTTGGAATTAGATCTAAAGAGATTGGCAACAGAGAATCACAACATTCTGACAAGGTCTAGACTACATCTTGCATGCTGTACAGATCTGAGTGAAATGAAAGAAAGGCTTACGTCTGGCAATAAGGCCTATCGCTCTGCAACCTAAAAGAAGAAAAAAAGGGAGAGGGAGGCGGGATCGGGACAAGAAGAAAGCCAATCACACAATGCTACACAGGTCAAGGGCTAGCCTACAGTCCACCTGTCACTGTCAGTCACTTAGTAGATTACAGTATGGGCGGGCGAGGTGTTGGCAATTTGCGTCATCTGATTTGTTCATCCACGCCCCAAACGGTCTTTGTCCACCTTTTACCCTCTCTCTTTACACTCGTGCCCCCATGTCTTACCTTTCACACAACATGCGTGGGTAGATAGGCCTGCGTTTTAACAAAGAAGATGCGAATTTCCGTGGAGTGATGCTGGCCGTTCCCTCGAAATGAGCTAGCGCTATCGCTCGCATCCCGGTGGTTGCCTGGTCCACTTAAAAGGTAGTTTTTCCCGATTTCATAGCGTTCGTTTAGCCGATATAACGTGCCTTTAGGGTATACTGATTATATAGATATAAATCGGTCATAGCGATTTGGCGTTAGTTTAACCGTAGCGTGCATTTAACTGGAGTGCGTTTAACTGGATATTACTGTACCATACCACATGTTCATCTCATCATTTCAAAATTCTACCATGATAATGACTGATTTTTCTGGTGTATTAATATTTCATATCATCAAAATTTTTACTTGTCAAATATTAAAAAAACAAGCTGAAAGGCAAAGCAATAACTGTGCTGATTTTCATCAATGTATCTTTTTTTATCTACACAGAAGTATTGAGAAAGTTAGATTACTACTCACTCAATTGTAGAGCTTAAACATTCTTGAAAAATGAGAACCTTCAAAGTTTTCACACATTGTAAATACATATGTTCAAATACTATGTGTTTGCTGCCGTTTACAAAATATTTACATAAGTAAAAATCATGAGCTATGACAAAAAAAAAAAAAAAGGCAGACACAAAAAAAAACCAAAACTTGTACAGAAGATTTTAAATTTTTACACATAACTTAAATACATATCAAAACCTTAAACGTTCCAGTAAGCAACTAATTATCAGTCACAGTCAATTATGTTTCAATATAACAATATCACTGGTTCGCATACCAACATCAAGGGTAAAAATTCTAAAAAAAAAAAAGACCCCCCCCCCCTTCCCATCACATAAACAAAATGTGAGTAGAGTGTAAATCATACAGTAAAAATGGCAGCCACTGGTAAAATCAGGCAACAATTACAAAGTAATATGAATGCAGTAAGAAATTGACATGATGTAGATCTATCTAATACAGAGGGTTAGAATTTGCAGTAAAGCACTAACAGTGAAGTTCTAATATCTTTGTCTAAATGTTAGATCCGTGGAAAACAGGGGTAGAGTATAAACAGTAAAACCAATTTCAAGGACAAAGGGGATAAAGAGAACAATTGGCATCAAGAGAGATTTCCAAATACCAGTCTCTCTCTTCATTTGGGTACTTGGAACTTACTCTGGAAATTTGAGAACCCAAATGAAGTACAGTGGAATCCGGATAAAGTCAACACCTCGGGACCAAAAAAAAGTGTTGACTTTAAGCGAGGTTGACTTTATCCAATTTCATGGGGGGAGGGGGGTTTAACATATTACAATGTGTAAGAACTAGATAAATGCAACCAGCGCAGCATACTGGTACTCCGAGAAATGATGAAGGCTAGCTTTGCCTAGATGTAGACACAGGGATGGAATGCGTAAGTATGTACATGAACACTGTGTTTGCACTGGTTTGGCAAGGCGGGGAGGAGTGGGAGAATCATCAGTGAACTGCACCAATCAGCACATGTCACTGTCTTCTGTCCAGCTGTACTAACCGCCCTCCCCCTTTCCCCCGCTAGCCAGTTGGCCCAGACAGGCGAGCCAGCGCTGCACGCAGTGTCTTGAATCATGATTGGAAACAAAGAGCTCCCACCCACCCACATCCACTATTTCTCTTTGTCTCTCCCAAGACCCATCTGGGGTCTCTCTTTATCTTTCAATTTGACCATGAGGTGTTGACTTTAAGCGGAAAGAGGTCCGAGGCTGTTGACTTAATGCGAAATAATGTTACTTAAATAAAGAAGGAAAAAAACGGGACCGTTGCAAAGTGTTGACTTTAACCGAGAGTTGACTTCAAGCAAGTTGACTTATCGCGGATTCCACTGTAGCGTAGCACTACTTATGTTTTAGTTCAGGAAAAATAACATAACAGCCAACTCTGCTCAAGTTGAAGTTTTTTGAGTCAGTTTTCCTTTAATTTGATTCTCATTATAAATGCCCTGGGGACAATTATATTCATGCACAATAAGTTATTTAAGTCATTCATGTATAGGTGCCAACACATAACTGCCATGTTTCCTGGATATAAAATTAATCGGAGTTGACTGTACTTCTTGAAACATTAGATGCTATTTTATTCTTATTTGCTCAAAGCATTTCAAAGGAACTTGTATCCTCTCCAGCTGTGACACTACCCTTTGTAGAAGTTTCTATATGTGTTTCTGTTACCATGTCGGTGAGGTCTACCTGCTTAAGGACAGAGAGAGCCTCGAGTAAGTTCATGGCCACCTCTGTCTTGTCTTCGCAGGCAAACTCAAACTCCTCCTTCTCCTTTGAATCAAGTCTAAACACAGGCTTTTCCTGCGCTTCTAAATTCTCAGTAGTACAAGACTGCTGTTTTTGTGAGTCCGTTGCCGAGTTTGCAAGCTCTGTACCTGACTGATGAGCAACCTCAACAGCTAACATTTCAGAGGCAATTGCTGGAGTATTGGTGTTACTGGTGGGTCTCTGGCCTTTCTGACCCTCTACAATGGTACTGTCTTGACATTCAACAACTCCAAAGGCACTGTGAAGTGGCGGCACACTAGCGGTTTGTTCAGGCTGGCCAGTTGATAAAGTCTTAGCTGCGCTTACGTTGGTATTCTCACTCATCCCCACCCCTGTTGCACATGGACTGTTCAAAGACGAAATACTGTTAGTTGAGCTTGAGGATCTTGACATGCAAGACCGACGAAATCTGGCAAACAGACCTCCATCACTTCGACTGTGAGATAGTGTGCCTCCTGCTTCTGTACAATGATAATCAAAGACAAAAAAAAATTAAACCTAACACTAACCAAACAATATTGTCTAGCACGTCATAGCCCCAAAAAGTTGAATTTCACATTCAGACTTGATATTAACCTTGTCTTGTTCAAGATTTTAACAATAAGTAACTACATAAAAATGTACAAAGAGAATAAAAATGCACATTATTTTAAAAGTCAAAATTTGCATTTCTATTCTTCTCACTGGTCTATTGTAGAAATAGTCCAAAATTTGTTATCTCTATCATTCTAGTCATTTTATATATGCTTTACAAAT
Organism: Elysia marginata; assembly: GCA_019649035.1. Taxonomy (NCBI): domain Eukaryota; kingdom Metazoa; phylum Mollusca; class Gastropoda; family Plakobranchidae; genus Elysia; species Elysia marginata. Next base: position 21,904 of record BMAT01002784.1, on the reverse strand, counting down.
AAGACTTTGACAGCACTGAAGGTGTTTTATTGGTAAAAAGATAGCAATGTAAGGTCACTTCTCAATATCATGTAAGATTTTGATAAAGTGAGAAGCGATAGAGACATTAAAATAGGTGGTGCGGAATAACTTCATCAGAAGTGTTAACCTGTTGATTGCTCTGAAGGTTCTACTTGCCACAAGTTTGTGCTGTATGGATGCCTTGTATAGACCGGCCTGCTACAAATATTGCTAGTCTCAGGCTTTGAATTTGATCTTGTTACTATATATCTAATGTTATCTTAGTCAACAATGGATTCAGCAGGAAGGCAATAGAAGATGGCTTTGAAGTCTTAAACTTCACATTTAGATTCATGCCTCTTTAAACTTTTTTTAAACACAAAAGGAGTACTTTCAGTAGCAGTGAAGCCGTAAATACAGTTGGGTTTTAAATTCAAATTCACTTTAGTACAAAAACAAAGGTTTTCATTTAGTAAAAAAAAAAAAAAAAAAAAAAAGATCCTCACCACAAACAAAAACAACAACAATTAAAACCACAAACCAACAGAGAAACAGACACAACATGGAAAGTCTTTCCTTGTAACATGTCTTACTATATAACATGAAACAAAATATAATGATTACGAATGTGAAAAATAAATACCAAATAACTAATATCAGGGAAGAAATTGAACAATTCAGATTGCAAAATTTCTCGATATGTTCATTTAGTTAAACTTATCAATGCAATAGAAAAACACTCAGAGGAGAAATGACACGGCAAAAAAAAAATGTTTTCCCAGCCAAAAACTCACATCTAATATCTTAAAATAAAAAAAAAAATTCCTTCATTTGAAAAAGGAATTTTTTTTTTTAGAATTAAATTAACAAAAGTCTCTTTACCAAAAGTGATAGTGGTCATCAATTTTGAATGTATGATTCAAAAAATTATTCTCTAACAATGAAAAGTGCAACACTTAGTTCATTTGGACAAGTTGCAAGACATTACCATAGCTTTTTATGCATTTAAACTTGGCAAAAAATAATTGAAACTAATGAGAAAATTTCCTATGTATGAGTTATTAGAAGTGTGCATAAGACAACATAAATGTACATCGTATTACACACATAACACCTAGATATTAAAAAACAAAAAAAAACAAAACAAAACTGGAACTAAACCTGCCTTCTAGACAAAAGATTCTAAATCTGTTCAGCAAAACATAAAAGAAAACCCTAAAACCCCTAAAGGCCCTGCACTAATCTAACCAGGAGTTTCAAATTTCTTTTGGAAACAATAATTTCTAGAAGCTGACAGTCTCTGAGAAGGCTTCAAGAAAGCATCAGTAGACTTGGCTGAGGCACACAAAAACTTGCCTAGAACTAAATTGTATGCAAAAATCTTCTAAAAGTCCGGTGAAAAATAAAAAAAAGGGGCTACTTTACCCTAAACCAATCCAAATCGCAAGTCTCTAGAGCATGAAATCAGGGGCTGGAGCTAATGGAAAAAAAAGTGAAAAACACCAAAAAGCCAAAAAAAAAAAAACACAACAAAAATATACATAGAATGAACTATAGAACACAAAATTAAAAAAAAAATAAAATCAGCAGTGCAACTTACAGCTTTTATAATGAATACAAAACCACAACAGCCTTTACACATGTGTTGGGATCCCACAAAAAGAGTCTACATACGGAATTTTAAGACATGGTGTTATATATTATTGGAAAAGCCTTTAAAAACTCTATCATTTTTATATCCTTATAACAACCTGATTTTTTGCACTTGAGAGTCAAGGAATGCAAGGGGCCTATAAAAAAAAACAACCCACAACTGGACTTAAAGTATTCATACTGTAATAGCCAAAAAGTCATTACCGCATACACACGCCGTGTACCTACAATCTTTAAAACACATTTTTTTTCAATGGTCTCTAAGTGAATATGATGAAAAAAGCAAAAACTTTCAAATAATGCAAAATCCTTTTTGAGTAAAAAATGGACCAAGTATCAATTTTGAGTAAAAAATTTGACCAAGTATCATTTTTGAGTAAAAACATGACCAAGTAGGCTACTAGAAAAAGCACTTTGCCTTGAATCAGCCGGTACCACATGCAGACTTATTCTGAGAGAGCGCTAGACATATCAACCCTCAGAAAACTTTTTTGAATGAAAAATGTGAATATCTCAAAGTTCCAAGAAAAACTAAAGAACAAGATGTTAATATGAATTAAAAAACTTTATTACAGCTAGGTCCATCAATGTTATAGCAAAGAAAAAACAAACAGTTTTTGCCCCTTTTATCATCTCTTTTGTTGCAATTTGCTCCTAAACCTTTCCTATTAAGAATTATCAGTAGGGCAAATATTGATTATCTTAGTTTTGAAGAGTAAAAACCATTACAGGCAAATAAAAATCTATGATTTGTGCAAAAAAAAAAATTCCTCTTGTCTAATCTAACTACCTGCCCCCTCAATGGGGGAAAAACATTTAGGGGATAATGTTTTGTAGATGAGAGATTATTAACAAGCATGTACAGTATCACCTGTGGCCAAACAGATAACAAGAAGTTAGCAAGGTTCAGATGGAAATAATAACCTCGCTCTCAGGGTGAATGAGTCCAAACTCGGGAATTCCCTTTTTGAGAAGACACCATTGAAAGGTCTTTTCTTTTTTCTTCTTCTTTTTCTCTATATATTAAATCAACTTAAGTTGTAATATTTTTTCACAAATTTTGATAATTTCATTAAATTTTTAACGTTTGAAAGCTATGAATAATGTCCTTTACAAAACAGCACTGCCTTTGTAAATAAAAATTTCAGCATCCAACTTTTTCACCCTAGGCGTGACACAATCAATTAGAAGGTCAGAACAGTAAGAAAAAGCAAACAGTACTTGAGAAAGTTTTGCATGCTAATAGTGAAGTGAATTATGTGAAACCCTATAAGTGCAGGGCTACTTATACTATTTAATCTTCCCATTGTTCTATGCTTGACATAGATACCATACCAATACATATTAGATTCTACCAAAAAATATCACTAAAACAATATAAAGTGATCATATTGGCACGGAATAAAAATTATACAATGTTAGATGCCGTGATAAAACACTGCACAGGCAGCAAATTAAAAAAATATCCTATGTTCAATGACTTAGAAAATATCTTTTTACTGTTGCTCTAACAACAACAACAACAACAACAACAACATGAGGGCTTGGCTATGCTCCTACCAGAAAGACCTCGTCTAGGCAATTCTGGCAGTGGTGCATTTTCTGCCTCATCGCAAGAGATGAGCCTCAGATTGTAGAGATTAAGTACAGAGTCGGCAACAATACGAGCTGTTTGGTGCTGGTAACCGCCGCTGGTAACCATCAACACTGGGATGCCCCGTGTTCGACACTTCTGGAACACAATTTGATCCCTCTCGATGATACCCTAAGATAAGAGAAAATACTCGTTATGCCACAGAAAATTTGGTGTAGCATAAAAACAATAAAACATGACTACATGAACAGACTATCCATCACATACCACAGATTAACATTATAGAATTATAGAGTAAATAGATTCTAGTTATTTGAAAGAAATAACCAACAAAAATGATTCATGGAGACATAGAGAAAGAAACTCACGAGGACGCTAGGTTGCAACAAAAAATGAACCAACAATAAAAAGTTACTTCTAAAAAAGATGTTATTACCAATCTTGATGTTTCAATTCATTTTTTTTTAAATTTTCTCCACCAAATTGATGTGTTTGCACAATTATAATCTTTATCTATCTGTAGGTTCACAAATTGCCAAGAAAGCAACATTTCATCAAGGCATAAAAAAGCTGAATGAATGAGATTGTACATTTGGTGCAAAGTCATTCTTCTTAATACTACACCCTGAAATAATCATAAAGAGCAAAAAAAAAAAGTTTCATGAACATGACTTGTTTCTGTCAGTACATTTCAAACTGCTGAATGGAGGATGAGATAAGGTAAAAAAAAAAGATTTGTGTATTTTCTCTGGACCTGGAAGACAATACCCAAAACAATGGCAATTTCGACCAACATAGAAAGGTCTATTTAGATACATTTATGTGTCTTAGTTTTCTTAAGAATTTAACACACAAAAAAAGAGAAAAAAAGCATATCTTTAAATTTTATCTGCTTAAAAAATCTAAAGATTGCATTGGGGGGACGTTGTGTAATCCAATTTTAATTCGATACCCCTATTGTCTTTCAACTATTTTCCAAACATGCATCAGCACTTGAATTGTCAAGTACTCGCGTGATTAATAATTAAATCTCACTAGGATTGACACCAGAAAAATTCTGGTGTCAATCTTAAAATTTCATTTCTAAATGCATTTTAAGCCAGTTGTACAATTTCCATATTACTGTAACAATTTTGAAAATTTCAAGTCTCAGCGTATGGATTTATATTCTTTCTTCTCTACCTACAACAAATTCAGTAAATAATGCTACAGTTCACAGAAATTTGACTTCAGCAGGTGTAGAAAATTATAGTTATTTAAATTTATACAAACAGCAAAGAAGGGACATGAAAACTAAGGACTCAATAAGAAATATTTACAATTACAGAGATTCAGAAGACTTTACACACATTTTCAGAGATAAAAAACATATCTGACTGTTTTAGTATTAATGTTGTCAGAGAATGACTTTTATCAAAATCATTCAGCAATAAGCATATCCTGATATTAGAGTTTTGTACTGGTATCAATAAATATAAACATAATTGATTATTATATAATTTTCCAAATCTAAGTTTATCTGACTAAAAGATCATCACATTAAAACTCTTTGATATCATAATAATCTTCTTGACCTAAGATTAAATATATCTTGGAATCATTAAATAAATGAACATGTTGAATAAGTTAAGAAAGCGATACATGTATGACACACCTGAGCAGAAATTGAGAGACAACCAAGTGGGTCACCATACAAAATGTCTGTGCCTGCATTATATACCACCAGGTGAGGATCAAACTGGTTTAATGCACCTTCCACATGTCTGGAGAGATAAAGAGAGCAAATGAAATGAGTGAGCAGTTTATACTTTACTTGATCAACCATGGGAAGCAGCAGAGAGGAGTGTCATTCTTCCATTCAATGCCGCTATTGTTGGTAATGAAACCCAATTACTTGCAGGAGTCCTTGTTTCAAATGTTTTATCGTTAATTTAAAGCTGATGAACCTTTCTATTACTTATTACATTTAACATCATAAAAAAGGAAATTGTTCTTATACCAATCAACAAAAGACTCCTTCAAAATATCAATCTCCATAGACAGTAGATATATCTAGCAATCTCAATAAGTACAGTAGTATCCGGTTAAACGCACTCCAGTTAAATGCAGATCTGTACAGCATGCAAGACGTAGACCTTGTCAGAATGTTGTGATTCATCTGTTGTCAATCTCTTCAGATCTAATTCCAAGCCAGTTTGAATTTCTAAAGCCTCGGAGATTCTTAAAAAGATTTTTCACTTATCCCTCTTCTGGAAATAAAGACACAACTACATGTTCTGAGAAAAAAAAGGACAGACCCCCACCCCCCCCACCCCCCCCCCCCCCCCCCAAATAAAAAACACCCCCTTGGCGTCACTATACTTTTGAAACGTTGATTTCTTACAGTTCATTTGTCGTGTTTGTGACTGTGGCATATAAATAAAACAAGCAAGCTAAGTTTTCAAATCTTGTATCTACATCCCCCACCCTCTCTATCTCTCTCTCTTGACCGTGTTCAGCAGCAAGACACAATGCGAGCCCCAGGCGGCAGCAGAACATAGAAACCATTGATCATCAATCAGCTGACCTGACTTGACCAGTAATTGTTGACTCAATGGAGCACGCTAGTTTAGAAATTAGTCACATGTTGGGCACTAGCATAAGCCTAGCTACTAGCGCTCAACCTGTCACACACCACTAAGACCTAGGCCTTAGCCTAAGCCAAGCCTGCTTTAGCTCTGTGACCACAAAATCTATGGCAGGCCCCCCTTACAGAAGGTCCCTGTGGGCCTGGAAACTTCGTCCCAGTGCAAAACAAATACACTTTGACAACTCTTTTTGTAGCGACCTTATGGACCTTACGGAAATTACCCTGTATTATTATTAAAATCATCTCCATTATTATGAGTTATTATGTAGTTTTGTTGCTGCTTTTGTTTTTTTTTTCACATGAAATGCGAGGCTTCAGTTTAAATTGTACGATGTTAGCAGTAAGCCTGTCAAATGTAAAATGATTTCAATATTCAATCTGTATGTTGATTGAGTAAAAAGTAATGAAGAGAATGAACAAGAGTTTAAGTACCCAGGTTTTCCCAAAATCTCTGCAATTTAAAGGGGCTGTTTTTGGAAAGTAAAAGAACATTTAAGAAATCAAATGTGTTGATGTAAATAACACATAACGGTAGAACTTTTGCTTTGTTTGCTTCATCCTAAAACTTTTTACTTTACCCAGAAAAATATAAGGTGAAGAGTGCACTTGCTTGCCTCACCAACGGAGAAAGTTAACTCTGCTTAATTTGAAGTTACTTAAGTTAATTTTCAGTCTACTTTATTGGTTTTTTTTTTGAGTCCCATGGGGAAAATTATATATGTCAGGACATGCACACAACTTAATTTTTTTCACTTAACCCCAACAAACCGGATTCCTGGTATACCTGGAAGAGGTTAAACTACTCACTACCAGATTCCCCGTATTCTGGGATCCAGAGGTGTATCAGAAAACGTGTGTTATAGTCTAAAAATAATCAGCCCATCACTGGACTTCTCCTGTTCACATGAGCTCAGATGTTTACAAATGGCTTCCCCGCATAATTTGATTGTGTTTTTGCTATGGTTTTTTGATATTTTCACAAATTTTTCACCATGAAGCGAGCGCTTGAGCAACCAGGGCCGTCCTCTAGCAAACAACAACAAATGCTGTTTTCAAAAACCATTTCTTTTTAGCAAATTATTGATTTTGAATCTGATGAATGTGAATTCGATCAGGAATACCCATAGATCTACAGTGATGAATCTAGTGAAAGCGATTTAGATCTAAACCTCGATGAGACAGTTGATAGTTCTAAACCTAGATCTAGTTCTACAGATGGAATAGATCTAGACCTGAGGATCTAGGTGGTGGAAGAGATACGCCGAGATTGATTGAAGAAAATGTAGATCTATACGGTGGATAGAGACCTTTACTAAGCCAGCATCTACCTTTACTGTGTTTCTAAGGATTGGAAATGTAAACATTCCTGAAAAAGTAAGTTTCTACAAATTCAGTTGTTTTGCTCAGGAGCCCAGGTGGGAGGGTTGTCAGCTGCAGGGGCAGAGGGCTGAGAGGATTAAGTCCTTGTAAGTGGTGATCTCCCCTGTAGATTTGACTTTTACAATGTAGGCGGTAATAACATCCTGAACCGGTTATGAACATCGTTTGACATTTTTGTCTCCAGACAGAGAGTTGGGGTTCTAAACACCTTTTTTTAGTTAGTCTTTGAGCTAATCTTTGTCCATTATACTTATGCCTAACTTTCTCCAAGTTTTCTCTGCGTATGTGATTGTGTGTCAAAAATAAAGTGCACCATAGTAGAGGACAAAAATACGCTGAAGATATATGTTTCCAGTTTTCTGAGTTTGTACATCAAGAGAGTTGAATGTTGATAAACATTGATATAAGTAGATATAAAAAGAGTTATTAGCCTCACTGGGTTGCAAAACAGTTTTTAGAATCAGTGAAACACCTAAAACAATTCTTTGTTATTGCTCCATTTCCTTTGATTTAGTGCACTAATTTGCTATGCAAAATTTAGCTCACATGGAAAGAAAAGTCTCAAAACATGATCTAGATTCATTAGAACAAATAAATTCACACTCTTTGTCATATCCTCTACTGTGGTGCATTTTATTTTTGACACACAATCACATACGCTGAGTAACGAAGCCTAATTTCCCGAAAAGGGATTAATAAACTGTATAAAAAAAAAAAATTCATAAAGACTTAAAAATGCAGAAACTTGACATCAAGGAAGTTTAGGTTTTTGATGCTGATATGGTAGAGACCATGCATTATGAGCCCCGCTGAGGAAGATATAGCCAATATGGAAGGAAATGTAAGATGGCTGATAGGCTAATGGTGCCCATAAGCTAATTGCCTGCTGTAAAATCCATGCCACCTATTGTTGTAATTAGGCTAGACATTATCGTCTTCCGCGCCCCACATCTCTATTTAAACAACAGGGGTGCCAAATGAATTTTGGGGAAAAAAAACCAAGAAAAACTAGCCAAGTATTGCATGTAACTATGTCAATCTCATAGATGTATTATGTGCAATAGTTTCTTGATTTAATAATAGATAAACGACAGTAATTACACACAACTCAGAAAAAAATCCAACGGTTTAAGAAGAAAACGGAGAAGAAGAAAAAACTGAAGATTTGGCATTCCCAGAATTCCTTGCACTTACTGACCTTCTGACAGACTCCAAGTAAGGCCCGTCTCCTGTGTATGGAGCCAGCTCCACTTTGCGAGCTATGGCACCTGTATTTTGTACATATAAAAAAAAAAGGTTTAAGCTGATAAATTAAAGAAAACACCAAAAGCCATTTAAAGAGTTTCTTCTATTTTCTATGCAATTTCCTTCAGATATGGATTGAAAAGCAATTCACATGAGTTACACCTTCCTTAAAAGATAGAAAGAGAATACTTCAAGCCTCTTGCTCACCCAGCTTACAAAAACAAAAAAGTTTTGTCCCCCCCCCCCCCCCCAAAAAAAAAAAAAAGCTACCACAGAGAATGCATTGAAATCTAGTAATAATTAAAATAGTGCTCCTAAATCAATTTTACAAAACTGATAAATCTGATTGAGTAAACACAAACAAAGAAAAGAAAATAGCAAATCTATTCCCTCTTTTCCCTCACTTCTAAAATATGTCAAAAAAAGTTTAATTTGATACAAATATTCTCATAATGTTTATCACAATGTATTGTTGTGCCTGAAACTGCCAAGCATAACATTTTGAATGTTGAAACAATGTTCATTGACAGAACTCTTATGTTCATTGACAGAACTCTTATTTAATACAAATAAACCATGTTCATAAAAAAATGAAAACAGCAGGAAATCTCAGAAGCCAATAACAAGGTCAATAAATGGTTCATTGTTTCTGTGAAAATTCTTAATACATTTTAACTTTTAAGGGGAACCAAAATAAGTTAAAGATTATAAATTTCAAAGTTAAATAAGAAAAGCTGAAAAGTCTGACAAGTTTTAACTCATCATGCTTAACTCTGTCATTATGTCTGAAGCCTGAGGAAGTTACAAAGTCAGGGCCAACTAACAGAGCAGTTATCTGAGAATAAACTTTCATCAGTTAATACTTTTTTCTTCTTCACCTATCTAAATGAGGGTTATCATTTCATTAGACAAATAACCAGCAGGCGATGCCAGTGCTTTTCTTACGTTTAGCATAGCCATCATGAGGATAAATGCTCCTATTGTACACATCAAGAATAAACACACGTTCATCATTCATAAAGTCCCGTTCGTGGCCATTACCCTGGAATGGAGTTAAATAAATGTCTTGAAACATAACCATAATAAAATAAATTATGGAATCTAGGAGGACAACAAATTTAGTGACACTCTCAAAGAGAACAACTTTTCACTAAAGCGCATTATCTATTTACCATGACATACATGTATATTAATATACACCAATAAAAATTTGTAGCTTTCATTAAAACTTCTATCATGTAAACTATGCAGAAATTATTTTCATAATTTTTGCTGGAAGATAGATTAGGGTTCCTAAACCTTTTCAAGGAAAAAATTCAAGTACTTTTTAAGGACTTTTCAAAGACCAATTCCCAAATTCCAGGACCTCCACCCCCACCACCTGGATAGTTTTTTTCAGGAGGCCGAGATTCTTTACTGTAAAAAGTGGGTGGATTGATAGCCCCTTAGACCCCAGACAGAAAAGGGAAATTTTATAATACATTTTAATTTAGTATCTTAACAAATAAATCTAAAATAAAATTATGAAAATGAAAATGTATATAGGTGGGGGTCAATCCTAAGAGTCCTGTTACATACATTAAAATTCAATAGCCATAAATTAAAATTAAATGCAAGTTATTTTTATCGGCTGCAGCGTATTACCGTTCAGCTTAAACTCTAGTCAAAATAATGCTAAATCAGTTAGAGATGAATGAATCAATGAACTTTATTGATCTTCTTGGGAAATTTGGCATGGTATTACTGAAAACTACTTGAGAACAAAGCATACAGATACACCTAGGCATACAAGGTAATATTTGACATGCAGGGAAACTTTTTAAGACCTTTCACAGCAGTTTTTTTTTTAATTTGAAAAAAGTGAAGAGTCTACAAATAAAAATTTTTAAAAAGAGCTTCTAATTTTATGAGAGATGATCTACATATGTACATTCTAAAATAAGTTCACCCAATCACTTGAATCATTTTTAATATTATAATGAAATTTCGCAAATATGTATAGCTAGATCTAGATTTGATAAGCTTTACCATCAATTCAATCTATACACAGCGGCCATCAAAGATTTTCAGATCCTAAATATGCATGTAGGCCTGAATGTATTAGAAAATGATAAGGGATCATTTCAACAAACAATACAATGACTGCATAGGCACCCTTAGATACAGATAGGTGACTTTTGTATCTCTACCACCACAACACTGTGAGCATGAAAAGGCCACACTCTCACTAGAGATGAGCTTAAAAGGGAACAGAGTGGGGTGAGCAAGTAACGATCTTTGAACAAGAAAATAAAGACAGGATAGAGAAATAGAAGATAGTTGTTATTCTGAGAGGTTGAGACTGAAGTCAGTTTGACATGTTTTAGTTTCAGTTTCAATTATGAGAGGGTACTGAGATATTTTTCCTGGAAAAAGGCTGGAAGGTCAATGCCCCCTTGTTTTTGTGTTGTTTTTGAAATAGTGCAAGAACGTTATTTGTGTGGGCACAATAAGGGGGTAGGATAGAGGGCCTAGAGTTCACTATGTAGAATTTTAGATCTAGCCTTGAGATCTTATGATACTCAATTTAAGCACTTTTCCAGGAGTTTTTCCACAAAACTTATATTTAAGTACTTTTCCAGGATTCCTGAAATTCCTGGATCGCGCAGGAACCCTGATAGACACAAGCTCAATTTAAAAAAGAAGTAAAACAAGAACATTATTAAAGAGTTTAAAATAAACACAAATACAAATACATTTCAGAAATAAAATGTTAAGAAAAAATGCTTTCTATATACCTGATGAGCATCCAGATCAATGATCATAGCTCTGGCCACACCCTCCAGTTTCTCAAAGGCAAACTTGATGCACAATGTGATATCAGCATACGCACAAAAACCACCACCTCTCTTTGCTGAACAATGGTGAAAACCACCTCCAATATTGATAGCCCACCCACGCTCCAGGGCAAGCCTACCAGCCTAAAAAAATTTTTAAAAAGACAAGTTAGCCAATATTATTAACTAAGGAAAAAGACAAGATATAAAAAAACTTTATCAGATTGTGTTTTAACGGGTTCTGTCCACTCCCATGCTTACATAGGAAGGCCGCTTCCTTCTGGCTTCATACTTGTTCTAGGAGCATAAATGTAAAATGTGAAAAGAGAATATGTATTTTGTATTGATTTGACTTTTAAATGAATATTCATTGCACCCTCACAACATAAGTTTTGACACAAAAGTCTGTTAGTTTCAGCCTTGTGAATCTTGCCGGCAATGTGGTCTGGTGATAGCCATCCAGCTTTCAGGCCAACAGGTCTGGAGTTCCATCCCCCTGATTCTGTAGGTTGATGTTTAGTCTATGAGAAAGGCTATTCACTCACATATCTTTAATGTACTCAGCATAAATGAGTACTTGGCCATGGGCAGTGAAAGATCTTCTTCATCTGCTTGATTGATGTCCCTCCTCAGTTCAGAGGGTAATTTGGTTGGTAATGGCCTGATATGGAATCCATGTAAAGGGCTTTGAGTATAAGTGGATAAGATACTATTTAAAACCGCTCTATATGTTAAAATTCATCATAAGAATGATCAATTGAGTTCCATGTCCTAACTTTATGCAGTTGATATCATTTCAACTTTTCAAACTTAAGACTCAATTGAAAATTTTTTTCTATGCTTGAATGCTTGAAATAAATACTCTTTGTTTGTCCCCAAAAATGTCGCCAGTAAAAATCCCAATTTCCAAAATTAGATCAATCATCTGCATGTACACAGCCCTCACAATCCGTCTAGACTTCATCTCATACAGTTGTTTCAAATCCTTAATTGGATGTTTGCTATCTCTGCTGTGTATTTCTGCTTCAATCAACTTGTGAAGAACAGCAGTAATACTGTTGCTGTATTTTCAAAAGATGAGAAAAGTCTTACTCTTAGCATAATCTGAAAAGCTTGTGTTGGAACATAAAAAAAAATATTTGTGCTGGTAAAATTATTAAATACAATCACTCAATAGACAAACATAAAATAATTTTTTTAAAACGATGAACTTGTTACTATAGGGAATGAGATTTCAACAAGAGTAGCGGGACTTTACTCGTGTCTCTCCACTATCTTATGAATACAAATATTACAATCTTTTAAAATTTATGCCACATATTTATTTTGAAGATAAACTTTTTATTTAGCTCTATAGTTTTTTAAGTTCTAGATGTCAAATCGTTTATAAAAGTAAGGAACTTACAATAACCACTTTAGTATTTTGGAGTGTTGTCTTCTTAAAAAGGGACTTAAAAAGGGACGTTACTCTTGTTTTATCTCTAATCTCATTCCCTATAGTTAAAATACTGTCAACTTAAAAACTTCACTTTATAACCCACAGAGCCTCGACACAAACTGTGACACTCACCATGATAGTGCCACTTGTCTGATATCTAAAGGGCCTCAACACTTTTCTCTGCACAATAAAATTTGGCAACAAGGCCACTGGTGGTACTTCTGTGATTGCTGCAACGTTCATGCTCCACTGACAAAAGATAAAATATTCTTTATGTAGAAAACAAAGGCCAGAAAATCTGGAATGCATTTAAGGCAATGTTAGTGTTAGCTAGAACAGAAACTAACATAGGGAAGGTGAGCAACATCTTAAGGAGTCTTTTCATGTCATGTCAACAAAAACTTAAGCACT
>BMAT01002783.1:165197-177856 GCA_019649035.1 Elysia marginata | reverse complement strand
TGTTCCGTACATTTTATCGGTGGACTGACAGGAGCATTGATGACCTGTGTGAGTTCACTCATGTGCAACCTAGATAGTCATGGGACTGATACAAAACTGTACAAACATAACATTGAAATGGTTTTTTTTCTTCATTCCAAAATATAGTTTTTAAATTATAGATTTAAAATGAAAAGTTCTAGGAATTAAAATAATAATGTTGAACATGTGCCAGTATTTAAAAAAACCCGAAAATCTGCTATCACTCAAAACTACAGCTAATCTTGATAATGCCTATTTTCAGCCTACAGTTGCGATATCAGTTCTCCAGGCCTTGGGAAGACAGCAGGAGCGTAGAGGGAAATAAACTGGTAAGAACATTCACTGAGCTAGACATGTCAACACAACAGGTGGTCCCCAAGTGGATACCTGAACACTGCAACATCTTTGGCAATTAAGTGACTAAAGAGGTTAGCTATTTGGAACAGGCAAGTGGATACCTCACCATGCAGAAAGTTAAAACTATCATAAACAAAAAAAAATTGGGAAAAGCTGGAACGACCATCATCCACATCACAATAAAAAATACAAAATCTACAGCTTGCCGTGCGCAGACCAAGTTACAATATTTCAGATTGAAAGGTGGGCACAACCGTCTGAACTCTCACATGTACATGTGCAAAGTTTTTAAGATTGCAGAGAGCCGATGTTTCCAATGTGAAGCAGAGAACCAGGACTCGCAGCAAATCTTCCAGGCCTTCGCCCACTTGAACAGAGACTGCTCCACAATCATTATGGCCCAAGATGATGGTAGAAGCTCTACGGCTTCTAGGCCGACCTGCGGATGGCTGTAGAATTGATCAGGGCTGCAAACATCTTTGTATAGAAGACTGACGAGAATCAAAAAAGGAAAAGAAGAAATCAGCCCCGAGTGGCATTGCCCTCAGGCCTAAAAAATTTAAACATGATATCACACCTATCATCTATCACCCATTCCTCTCTATCTTCAGCTATCCGCAATGTGTTTCTCAGCTCAAGTTCTGTCCATTCTCTGATTTTGTCTTTCCAGCGTTTCTTCTGCCTCCCTCTCCTTCTGCCTCCATTCACGGTACCTTGCATGATGGTCTTTACAAGGCCAGATGAGTGAGTAGTGTGCCCATTCCATTTCAGTTTCCGTTACCGAATGATGGTAAGAAGGTCAACATGTGGTCCAATGGCATTTTCAATTCTTCCCGCCACTTCCTCATTTGTGATATGCTCTTTATATGAGCTACCAAGTAGTCTTCTGTAGCACCTCATTACCATGGCTCTGATTCTTCTTTCAGTATCAGCGTTCAGATTCCACGATTCACAGACATAGAGAAAAACCGGCATGGCCAAAGAACGTACCAGTCTGATCTTAGAGCTGATAGCAATGTTCTTATTGTTTACAGGTGGGTTTAAGTTCGGTCAGAGAGGCTGTAGTCTGGGCCTTTCTATATAGGATTTGATCCTTCGTCGGAGATTATTGAGACTAGATATTTGAATATTGTAACACGTTCAAGCATTTGACCGTTGACCTTTATTTCTTTCTTCGATGACTTTGCTGTTGGTCATAATCTTGGTTTTCTCAGCACTAATTTCCATGCCAAAGTTGGATGAGGCTTTGTCCAGTTGTTCCACCAAGCTAGCAAGTTCACATTCATTTCCAACTAGTCCATCGATGTCGTCGGCAAACTGTAGATTGGTGATAGGTCTGCCACCAATGCTAACTGTTCCGAGTGGTCCTCCAGAGCACTAGTCCAATTTCTTAGGGTTGGGGGGAGTAGGCAGCCTTGTCGCACCCCGACTGTTGTTCTGAATTAGTCTCCGATATTGTTGTTTCAAAAGACTGCATTGTTGCCTTGTTATACAAGTTCTCCATAAGACTGATTAAGTTGCTGTCGATATTAAACTTCCTCATGGTTGACCAGAAGGCCTCATGCCAGACTCTGTCAAAGGCCCTTTTTGAAATCGATGAAGACATCTTTAAGCTCCTGTTGGCGTTGGATACACATAGTACGCACTCCATGATATGCGGAACTCAAACGGAAGTAAGCAACGCGCAATGAGATAGAGATGGGGATGAGTATGGTGGTGTATGTATGTAGGTGGATATGTAGGTAGGTCAGGGAATGGTAAGTTAAAAAATGTGAATTCACCATCTAAGCTCTATTGGCGTGAAAAGGGAAGATTTTCCTCTTGTAGTATACTTGTCCTCGAGAACACCATTGAGCAAGAAGAAATAGTACAAGGGGTGTGTAGACAGAGAGACAAAGAGAGAACTGCTATGTACATAGGAAAGGAGTTCTGAGAGAAAAAAGAGGTTAAGACTAAGGAATTGACAGTCAGAAGAACCTTAACAGAAAGTCTCAAATGGAGACTAACAGTCACAGAAAGATTTGGATTAGTTTTAACTTTAGAACATAATGTGACCGGAGATGCTAACGATATTCTTTTCAGTGTAATAATTTATTATAGTTTTCAATATATATTGTTAGTCAATCTTTTTTTCACAACGGGCTCTAGCAGCCGTAACATCGTTATCATACAAAAAACTTCCGACAACATCCCCACCATTATTTTCGCTCTTTTCTCTGATATCTTTTTCGCATGACATATTATAATTGCACCATTGCCACCATTGATATTGATAATACAGAAATATCATCAACCCCAACATCAATATTATCATCACCTTCATTATCAACGCCTTGGTTTTATCTACTCAAACACCACAAGAGTCACTTTGTGTATCTATATTGTAAACATTGATATCATTATATTTTCAGACAGTAATATTTTTGGCTGTTTTTACAACCGTCGCCATTAATGCATTCACAAACCCAACCCAACGACCACAAGTCTAATGTAACGGCTAAAAACTGTGAAAATACATGTACTGGAATCCAAAAATACTTTAAACATTTCTTCAGGCAACTGCCAAAATGTGCTTTGCGAAGAAACAAAGGGAGCTGGAATAATCTCAACAAGAATTTGCCAAAAGAAAACAATAATAGTACACTGGGTTTTTCATTGATTAGTTAGTAATAAATAGTGTAAGTGGATTGCGTAAAAAAAAGAAATGTAATGAATATATGGTTTCTTGGGTAGAAATCAGTTAGGCCTACATAATTTACATAGACAAGATAGGGCATTGGTTAACAAAAGTTAGTTTTAAGACCCAATGTTGTTTTACTTTTGCTTCATTTTTTTTCTGCCCAATAAAGTATATATTTTGATTCAAAATGAAAAATGACTTTACAATGCCAAAGAGAAAAAATTGCATGTAAATCATTTACTGATAAAATGTAGGCCTAAGAAGCCAGAGGTTTTCCATAAATTGGCAGATTAACAGCGCGTTTGTTCCGCTTAAATCCTCGATTAAAAAAAACGAAAACAAAATCCTGTCAAATGATGAAGGTCAAGTAAGGTTTATTGTAAATATCTACTTCTGTGATATCTAAATACTTACAGTATTATATGACAATGCTTTGCCACGTACAAATCAAACCATTAAAAAAATGAAGTCTTAGTTTATTTTGCGACATTAGGCAAAAGCATTTCATCGTTTTATTTTAGCTCAACGCAAATTCCGGAATGGAAGCCTTCATAATAACAGTAATAATAATAATGATAATAATAATAATTACAATAATAATAATAAAAATAATAATAATAATAACAATAATAATAATAGTAATAATAATAATAATAATAATAATAAAAATAAATGATCCTTATATAGTGCTCTACCACTGCCTATGGCGGTGCTCAGAGCGCTTTACATAGATAAAACTTGCTTTAGCAATTACTTGAAAACAGCAGCACGGAGATCCACAAAGACTCAAATTGTTGTACAATTTCTGATTATAAAAAGACATAGTTAATTAATCATTAGATTTAAAAGTTGTCGATGACTATAATGTCAGCTATTATGAAACTTAACAGTTTCCATAAAACATTACCTAAAAACGTTTCTTTAAGATATTTTATCACAATATTACCCAATTATACATAAAAGGAGATATATATTTATAAACATTTTTTGGAATCGGTACATTTATAAGGTTAATAATAAAAGAAAACCAATGAAAATCTTATTAAGACGCAGTGCTGTATGCCTTTAAAACCAAAGGATGCTTCATTGCTTTTTTTGAAAATTTTCTCGTCTTCTATGTGACGTAAAGGCTTTCGTAAAGCGTTCCAGAATTTGGGACCTAAATACGAAAAACATCTTTCACCTAACGTTTTATATCGTTGGCGAGGAACAACTATATGTTTTGTTATCATTAGAAGACCGTAAGACTCTCCCTGGTTGGAAAGCTTGTAGCGCCTCTTGAATGTATTCTGGTCCACGCCCATTTATACTTTTATGACTAATGAGAGCAATCTTATATTCAATTCGCTCTTTAACAGGGAGCCATTGTAAGCTATGTAATATTGGTTTTGCATGATCTCTTTTCTTACAGCACTTTACGACGCGAGCAGCATTGTTTTGAACAACTTGTAGCATAGACAAACATTTAGATGACAGACCGGCTAACACACTGTTGCAATAGTCCAGCTTTGAGAACACTAAAGATGACATAACTGTCTTGGCCACATCAGTTATTAGGTAATTACGAATCGATGCAATATTTCTTATAAATTGGTAATACATACTCCTGCATAAGTTATTTGTTTGTGGTGTCATGGGAAGTTCAAAATCCATAATAACGCCAAGATTTTTTCACCATCTTACTCGAAGCAATTTCAAAACCATTTACATTGATGCTGCTTTTATCTAGATCTGAAATTATATTTTTGTGGCCGATTATCATAAGTTCTGTTTTTTTTTTATCATTAATTTTTAGCATATTATGTGACATCCATTTCTTGACTTATTTTATGCAAGTTTCTCCTCGACTAAGGCATTCTTTTACATTATGTTCATTACATTCAACATACAATTGGGTATCGTCTGCGTACATGTGGAAAAGCATATTATGTTTTACAAAGATATCTGACAAAGGCTGAGTATACATAGTAAAAAGAATCGGACCGAGAACCGACCCCTGAGGAACGCCAAACTTCAACAATGTCCAGTCTGATGTTTCCGAACCACATTTAACTGCTTGAAATCGATTTGAGAGATGGGAATCGAACCAACGTTTTGCCATTCTCTGGAAATGCCATACATATCATGCAATCTTGAAAATAATTTCTTATGGTCAATTGTGTCGAAGGCTGCGGACAGGTCAAGCAGAGCAAGGGGACAGATACTTTTCTTATCTGCCATACGCAGTGGATCATTTGATACCGTACTTTAATCAAGGCTGTCTCCGTGCTGTGATTTGACCTGTATGCAGACTGAAACCCGAAATGACCAGATTTTGGTGCATATACTTAGAATGATCCATTACCCTACCTCTAAGCAGAATATTGAGGGAGGGCTAGTCATTTTACAAATCCCATTGCGGTTGTCAAAAAAATCTTTTTTTTTATATATATAGGATTTTGAAAAATGTATTACATTTGAATAAAGTTTGATGTTTTCCGGCAACTTTGACGTTTGAAAACCCATTGTTCAACATATAAATGTCATCTGATGTTGTGAGACAACATACAGACGTTTTCGGAAAATTTGCAGGGAATTTGTTTTGCATTTCCAAAAGCCCTTGCTCTCATTAAAGTATCCTCAGTAAAGTTAAACAGCAAACGAAGAACAACAGAATATCACAAAGAACATAAGGTATATGGCGAGCTACTTTGTTTTGCGCATTGGGCTTGCATATTTGCGTGATATTCCTTCCGTGTGACGCGGCACACTGTTTTGGTATTAACGCGCAATGCAGACGTCGCTTCAATGTCAAGGTCGTCTCGTCACATTGCTCATCTTGCTTGTCGCCCCAGGCCTTAAGGTCACATTCGATCTGGTTTAGCTTCGTGCTGGTAAGCAAAAGGCAATGGACGCAAAGCGATAGACAAGAGAAAAAACATGACATTTCTGTTGCGAGAATGTAATTATATTAAAAACACTGAATTTGATGCTTATGCATCATCATCGTCATTATCATCATCATCATTATTATCATCATCATCATCATCATCATCATCATCATCATCATCATCATCATCATCACCATTATCATCTTCAGTAGGAAAATTATTTTAATTATTACTTTTCATTATCCTCACCATCACCAACATCATATTTATCATCATTATTGTTAGTATTTTTGTTTATTAAATGCGATATCTTGCGTCGTAAGACATTTTCAGATCGTTTCTGTTTTTATTAATGAGATAATTTACTTATTACTGATTCTGCTCTGCTTGTTCTAACAGCAGCAGTTGGTGTTGTTATCAAATCTTTATCATGAAGCTAGAGTATCTACTTCAAAAGTCATGTCAAAGTTTAAAAAACGTACATGATAGATCTACTTACGTAAGATAAACAGTAATGAAATGATACTGAGAAATACGAACAAGCAGTACGATGGCTAGACGCATAGTCCTAACGGGCAACGAAATTTTTATAGTTAAAATGAACAAACTTTCTTCTCTACCAAACAGTAAGACGCTGATGAGTTCACCCACCTACAAACCTCCTGGTAATATCTCTCTTCGGGCCAGTGTCCATCTTGCGCCTCCCTGGAGATTCTGAGAATATTTCTGTACCAGACCGAGTGACACAGGCCCACCTGGTTTGTGTGACTCTCGAAACAGTCGATACTCTGTAGGTATGCTGAAATGTATAGCACAAAGTGAGGGAGTCACAGAGATAGGTAGGGAGAAGGTGATGAGTTTCTCTCTAAACAGTAGATACTCTGTGACGTATGCTGAAATGTATAGCGCGGAATGTGAGAGAGAGAAGGAGAGAGAAAGAAAGAGAGAGAGAAGGGACATGAGTCTCGTTGCCAGCACTATTTCTTTTTGTTGATTACAATATTTATGCAAAGCGAGTTTGACGTTTATAATGATGATTAATAATGATGATTGATTAAAGTACTGAGTGATGTTGATAATGATGATAATGATGGTAGAATAGTATCACCCTCACCCTCTTGGTCCTCACAGAGAACAGCAAAACCTTTCTCCATAGAATCTAGGTCAAGGTCAATAGTTTCCAAAACCAGGTCAGCCTCTGGACACTTTTCCTTGACTCTCTTGAGGCATCGGACCAGGTCGGTGCGGTTACTGTGGAGGTTCGGGGGGGGGGAGAGAGGAGGGCGTATATTAAGCAACAGGCGATAATAGATAACAAGAGATAGAAAGTGGTAAATATGAAAACTATAGCGCAGCTGTGCATCAATAGAAGAAGAAGAAGAAGAAGAAGAAGAAGAAGAAGAAGAAGAAGAAGAAGAAGAAGAAGAAGAAGAAGAAGAAGAAGAAGAAGAAGAAGAAGAAGAAGAAGAAGAAGAAGTAGAAGTAGAAGAAGAAGAAGGAGGAGGAGGAGGAGGAGGAGGAAGTCGAAGAGGAAGAGGAACAGGATAGGAAAATGTATCTATCTATCTGTTTATCTGCTTATCTAATTTTCTATGATTGTAAAAAAATACATAGTTCATTAATCAATAGATTTAAAAACTGTCGATTACTATAATGTCAGCTATTATAAAACACAACAGTTTCCACAAAACAATACCTAAAAAAATTTCTTTAAGATATTTTATCACAATATTACCCAAATTTATCTACCTATCTGTCCATACATTTATCTTTCTATCTATTTACTTACCTATCTACCTATCCAGCCATCTTTGTATCCATCTATCCTTTTACCTACCTATATTTCTATGTAAATATTCTTCCTGATATAGAACATGGTTTGAAAATGCTGAACTTGTTAAAGGGAGCTTATATTAATAACGACCAAGAAGGCCTACTTTACGAAAGGTCTGTTTTGAGTTTGTTAAGCCTTTCAGGTGTCTTATCAAAGCAGAGGCAAACAAAAAAGTTGTCGCTTCACACACTGGACTTGACAGACCACACAACAACTCCAACGACATCGTATTGTACATTCACAGGCAAAGTAACTACCACCCTATCCATCATGAATAACCTAACGAAAGGAATTGAAACAAGATTTTGAAACAATTCATCTAACAGTAAAATGTTCAAAGAATGAGCAAAATGCTACATCGCAGTCTTAAGGTTAAAAGAAAGAGGCCACACAAAAAACAACACACGAAGCAGCAACAGTCTTAGAAACCGAGAATTAGATCATAACAGCGAAGACGCAGAGAACATTGCAAGAGAAAAAGAAAAGAGAACAGGAACAGAAAAAAATCACTTGTTTCAAATTACCATTCAATGAAAACGTCGCCACCCACACTGTCAAAACATTTTACACACCGATAAATACATGTTTCCCGCCGGACCACAAAACTGCACAAAATTATAAATACAAATACCATAAGCTAAGCTACAGGTGCATCAACAATGTAGAGCAAGTAAATAAACAACCATAAAAAATTAATCATAGCGAATGACATCGAAGAAAAGATAAAATAGGCTCTGCAACTGTAGGAAAAAACACAAGTGCCCACTCTAAGGTAAATGCCTGCAAGAAAGCATAGTATATTAGGCGACGGTAAAACAGGAAGACACAAAGGAAATAAAGAATACATCGGAATTAGTGAGAACTAATTCAAAACAAGGTGCAACCAATACATGTCAAATTTTCACTCCACTACAAAAAGATCATCAACAGCATTAAGGGGGTGTATTTGGAAACAGACGAAGAAAATGCAAAGTTCAACACCACATGGGATATACTGGAACAGCCCAGACATAATCAGCAACACGTTAAAATGATACTGAGGACCTGTGTCGTTCCGTCTGCCGGTGTTACCTGCCTGAGTGTACTTGTCGTCATCTTGACGTCCTGATCTTTTCTGACTATATGCGGTATTGAATACAACTATTTTACCAGTAACCCTCATCACATTGACCGTCTTGTGGTCACTTGCCTGCCGTGAGGTATCTACTCTACCAGTCCTTTACTAATCACGGAAGCCCTGCTTTCCAACGTTTTACACTTCTGCCTAACTCGTCCGGCTCCGGGAGCGTTGAGCTTCTCACCATTGGCCCTCACGATCTTCAGACAGTCGTCACTAGATACTCACCGGCTCTGTGGCCTAGCGGTAAGACACTCGCTTAGAGATCGGGAGGTGTGGGTTCGATCCCCGGCCGAGTCAAACCAAGGACTTTAAAATTGGTATTAGCAGCTGATCCGCCTATTGTCTGGCATTATGGATTTAGTGCTAAGTCTGGTCGGCCCAGAGTCAGGATAATGTGACTGGGTGTGGTGTATGCAAGCGCTCCTTACATCACAGTGTGGCAGCGCGCTTTCAATTGCTCCAAGCGCCGTCTCTGATATAACCTTGTAGTTGAAAATAGACGTTACAATTCAAACAACCTAACCTCACCACTAGATACTCACCGTCGTAACGGAAAGCAAAACCTTTGCCTCTGGACTTAAACCCTATTAGTATTCCATCCAGCTCGAATTGTATTGTATTCTAGCCAGACTGGGTGCTAGGTTGTTCTATTATTTGGGAGTAATAAGCTCTTGGGTTTGTGTAACTTTGGTTAGCATTTTTATTTCCTGTATAAGTTTGGGAATTCCTGCTAGTTATCATTAATATTTTTATCTATGTATCTATTTATCTACCAATCTATCCATTTACTTGCAGAATGTTTCCACTTCGTATCTGCTGTCTCCTATGACGGGTCCTCCAGACTGAGTGGAGATGAAAATGTCAGGGTCAAGGTTGCTCGCTTCATAACAACTGCGCATGTCTTCCAACAAGGCTTTCCGGCACGCTGAGATAGAAAGAATTTTTTTTTTTAACTTGTTTGATTATACTGTTATTAATCTTATGTAAAAGATTGATAATACAGGAAAAATTACAGCTAAATATGGTATGTAAAGAGAGAATCGCCATGAACTGCTAATAATACACAGCTATGGTTGTAACTCTTCACAAAAAACACCGCTTTAACTATCACACACAGTCGTGGGCTTTGATATTTTCACAATGCTTTCCACTCGGATTTCAAAACGTAAAATATTTTGAAAAGCTTTCAAAAATTTTAAGCATTTTAATTGCTGTATAATAAAGATGCAAAGTATTTTTTCGAGAAATTACTTAAACAGCAATCGAATACATTTAGAGTTGAGTTACCCACGGTGGGCACAATAGGAATCCAGCTGCCCCACTATGGCCTCAAGTTGTTCCTTGATGAGGTAACGTTGGTCATTGATCAGCAAGTCCTGGGAGAAAGCTGTCTCACTGTTCGCGTCACCCTGGGCAGAGCGAGAACAGGCTGGGGTCTGGATCAGAACCTTCGCCGCTTCCATGCTGCACTTCATTATAGGTTTCTGAAGACTTCACAGAGCAGAGATTTGTAGTATAGCTAGCTAGAGGGTTCATAATAATAGAACAGAGGTTTGTCGTATAGCTAGTGGGCGGATGATAATAGAACTGAGGTTTGTCAAATTGTTAGAGGAAGTATAATAATAGAACAGAGGTTTGTCAAATTGTTAGAGGAAGTATAATAATAGATTTACACTATTGCTAGAAGGTGGGTAATTGTCACAGATCAAAAGCTTGTCGTATCACTAGAAAGCTGGGTAATTGTCACACACCAAATGTTTGTCGTATTGCTTGAAAGGTGGGTAATTGTCAATGCGCAGAGGTATTCGTATGGCTAGGAACCATAACTAGGTTTATAACTGATAAAGGTATCTACCAAAATAATGTTTCAAGCATCAAAAATACAAGTGACTTTCAGACCATCCAATGAATCCTAGAATGTTCCTACAAGTAAAACACAGGCTGAAAAGACTAAGAATTCTCTACCCTAACAAAAGAAAAGGGGAGAGAATACAACATAGATACACAAGTGCCTCAACATATCCCTAGCCCTCTCAGAAAACCCATTGAAAAAAATCCAACTTAGTGTCCCTGGGATCGAAGCCAAATCACCACAGGTACAGGCAGGAAGAAAATTGTGCACTTTGGAATACCTCCGTCACTACCAATATTTAGCTAATAAATGAACACATGTATACACTGGTGGGTCACAGCTGTACAAATGGAGATACTGGAGTGTGTATACGATGGCTATAGGCAGTGAAAGATCTTGTCAGTGTGCTAAAGTGATGCGCTTTATTAACTGCTCCTCTGTTAGTTCAAAAAGATGATTTGGTTGGTAATGGCCTGTCGGAGAACCCATGTAAAGCGCTTAGAGCACATTAGTGGATTAGGTGCTATACAAAAACTCTCTTTACTTTACTTTATATACAATGTCATGTAAAGACAGAAAAGAACTCTGCTACCTCAGGTAACTACTATACCACATTTAAAGCGGAAGCAAGAGCTATCAAAACAGCTATCTGGTGCCTCCTGAAAAATACGAATATCTCTAGAAGTATTGTTGTTTCATCTGATACGCTACCTGTACTTCAAGCTCTAAACTCAGTTAAATATACGGACTTGTCTGATCTATCAGACTCTCTGGCACTGCTGGCAGAAACCCACATGGTCGTGTTACAATAGGTACTCGCACACTGTGGAATCCCACTCAACGACATAGGCAGATGGATCCGGCAAATAAGGGTCGAGTAAAGAAAAAAATGAACATTATGTTACCTACAGTGAAGTAAAAACTATCAGAAATAACACCTAGAAAGAAAAATGGGTACCGCGAAACCCTGTGCACAATAAAACAGACCCATGCTATCATCTTAACACACCAGAGCAAGATATTAATATATTAAGTCTCAGAGCAAATCACAAGAAGTTAAACTTTCACCTCTTTACCAAACTTAATACCACCCACAGTGGACAGTGCCCTTGCCAAACATGCAATATGACAGAAGAACATATACACCAGTGCTGTCTATTCTATAGCCGACTAAGAAGCTCTTACTGGCCTGACGATCATCATGTAACCTTGGACCAGCAACTGAGGAGAAGCCTGGAGGATCTCCACGACACTGCTGCATTCGTGATGGACACCCTCGTTGCCATAGGAGGCGAATGAGAAGAAGAAGAAAAAGAAGAAGAAGAAGAAGAAGAAGAAGAAGAAGAAGAAGAAGAAGAAGAAAAAGAAGAAGAAAAAGAAGCAATTCTAGATTGTTATCACAGAAGAGAGGTTGTTCATGTTGGAAGAGGATAATTATAACAGGACGGAGGTTTGTCGTACGAAATTGTGTTACGGATGACAGGAGAAGAAGTACACAAGTTACAGTAAAAAGGTTTCTGTATCTAGTATTAATACTACAATTGAAAATTTACATTTACATCTATTAGTTTTCTGCTAATTACGACTGGGAAGGTTTAAAGACTTAATGATTAATCTGTCAAAACAAGATGTATATATGTATGTATATATATTGTATTTATATATATATATATAAATATAGAACAGAATAGAGTAGAATAGAATATATCTTTATTGATCCCATTTTGAGAAATTGGTTGTACATAGGTAAGACACTAAAAAAGCATAGATCATATAGGTACCGTAACTAAAACATCACATTATTAATCCCACATGTAATTACAATATTGATTATCACAGCTCAAATATTTAAAGCATTCTAAAATACATAAGGTAATTAATTTGTGTATTATAATACTGAATAAAATAGCAAAAACGTATGATAT
>BMAT01002783.1:127415-142899 GCA_019649035.1 Elysia marginata | reverse complement strand
CAATATCTGCGCGCATAACTTACCCCCATTTCCCCTGGTTACGACACAATACCTCCACGCATAATAATTTACCCCCCTGGTTACGGCACAATACCTCCTCGCATAATAACTTACCCCCCTGGTTACGGCACAACACCTCCGCGCCCCTCTCGAAGGCTCCAAGCTGAATACCGAGCTCTGACAGGACTCGAGCCGAGTCGGGACAGGCCAGGGCTTTCTGGCGAATACACTGCGCCAGGGCGTCACGATTTCTGGGGAAACCCGATCACATTGCTTGTTTTAATACCATGATAAGTTAATAAGTATAGAAATGACTTTGGATAATTGACACGGAGAAACGGCTCATGTTTCCACCATTGATGTCTTTTAATTGTGGCGCTTAATATGTGCCTCTTGAAAGGACAATAAAGATTTATCTTATCCTATCTTTAATTTTTCGCTGGTTAAAAAAAAATCTTGAGCGTCTAAAAGTTCCATTTTACTTTTAATATTGCTCAGTCTTAATCAATCTGATGAGGTAAAAATCGAATTGAAGAAATTATTTTTAAAACCTTAAAATCATTTCACGTTCGTGAATATTCTCGTTGTAAAATCATTTATTTCTTTAAAAGTTAGAGATGTTTTTGTTGAACGCGCCTAACTGGGAAAGTTTCTACAGTCACATATTTTTTTTTATTCTTCTACTTTCCGACTTTCCGTAAAAGAATTTTTTTTTACAGCGAACGCTTTTGCTAAACTATTACATCGGGTAGCACAAAAAAGCGTCCTCAACTTATAACCCTATAACATCATACCAGTTTATAGTATTTTCATGAAAGTACACACTGAGTAAGACAAAGTATTTATGTCTAGGTGAATGAAGTTTAAAGCTTTTAGTTTTATTCGTCTAAAAAAAATTTTTTTAGTCTAGATAACACGCACCTCAAAATTGAAAAAAAAAAGAACAGTCAATGAACTCCAGTGTAATCAGTTTTTCAAATGATCTGTAGAACCTCCTTCCAGCTGAACAACAGCTCTAACTCTTTTGCCAATGTTACAATTGACTTTCTTATTTTCTAAATACCTTTTTGTCTCGAGCACTTTTTTATTTTTACTTTCAGTTGATTTTCAGAGAAGGGAATCGACCGCACCATGCAGACCTCAGCAAGTGAGTTCCACATTGTATAGTCCATCAGATTCAAATCTGGAGGAGACTGTGATGGCCAGTCATCTTTAGCAATGAAATCAACTCCTTGACCTATGAGAAATTTTTGGGTTGCACGACTTGTATGCGAAGTAGCACCGTCTTGTTGCAGAATAAAGTCACCTTGAGGATAAAGTTTGTGACAGATGTGATGTTTGTGAGATATAATTCTTTGAATCGACCTTCAAAGTTTTCATATCAAGGAAATTTATCTCAGTTTTGCCATTCCAGCACACGCCAGCATAAACGATAACTTTCGGCTAAAACTGATTCGTTTACTTGTAAAGCCGTTGCAGAGGGATGTCCGTCTTCTTTCTTCTATAAAGAATGTCATTTTGTCTATTTTTGGCAATCTTCAGAGTAAAGTGTTTTTCACCTGTGAAATAATTTACTTGACATCTTCATCAGTAAATCTGTTCAGAAAGCGCCGCGAGTGAAGGCGCGCACCTTTTCTCTTTCCATTTTCTGCACGTCTGAATTCGATTGTAGGTCTTTGACTTCACATCACTTTTTTACAATTCTTTGTACTGTGTGTTAGACGCGTGCTCTCGGGGTGCGCAGCGCGGATTGCAAAACAGCTTTGGTGCTGAGGTCGATGTTTGTTTTTCGTGAGTTTCAGTAACTTTTTTCAAAACATAAAATTATGTCGTGTCCTTCTTTATAATTAGATTTCTTTGATATTTTTAGGTAAATTGCAGTAACAGTTGGTTAGTTATATGCCAAAATTCTATGACAATTGCACAAAGATCATAAGAGATAAGGCGCTCCAAAGTCGGGGACGTTTTTTGGAGGCCAGCCGATACAAAGAGGAAGCATAAGAAATCCAGCATGTTTTCATCATTACAAAAGATAGAGACATGAATGAAGATACTCGCATAATAGTATGAATGCTGAACATAATGTAACTATGGCACACGACTTGTTCAGTCTGGGTGTGACTTAACAGTGAAAATTAATGCGTATCTTTTATCAAGTCGTTTTATGTTTTCAACCTTTATAGAACAAGGCGATTGCCTTTCCAGGGTCTAAGAAATGAACAAGTCACCTCAGAACTGAAAAGAATTCATGAGGTACCAAAACTCACAAACAAAACTGGTAAATCTGGTCCGGGTTTTCGCCAATAGCAGCAGTCCTAACCAGGGCCATGTCGGAGAGCTGAGTGGGACTCAGGTTGACATAGTTGTAGCACTGGCGAATCTCCTTTTCCAGTGTGTACCTGCACGCTTTGGAGAGTAGAGAACGTAAAGCTCACTAGTTAAACAGGTGAACTGGTAGGATTACTTACCTATCTTATTGTAAGACTTACAGACTACATCTCTCCACTATGTACAAGCTGAACGAAAGTTAAGACATACTGGGCAATTCAAGCTAAAAAATCTTCAAAATAATTATTAATCGTGTAAATTTTCTAGTTATAAAACTATCAAAATCTTGTTTTAAACTGGAAAGGGTCCTGGATGGGGTCGTTCAAAAATGCTTGAGCTTGAAGAGGATTTAACAATAAATTAGAACTTTTACAATGATATATTTACTCTCTAGTTGTTTCAGACTAATAATCATCTGTCTTGCTAGAGCCAAATTGCCTTCAGAGTAACAGGTTTCTTTCGTGTTGTAGAGAAGGCTGTTATTACTTTTATTATTATTAATTAATATTTTTATTATTATTATTATTGTTATTATTATTATTTGTATTATTATTGCTATTATTATTTTTATTATTATTATTACTATTATTATTATTAATGCTATTATTACTATTAAAGTGCCCGCAATTTGCAGGATTAAGCAAAGGTGGTAGAATTGGTTTCAGTAAGGAATTTATAAGAATTGGCTAACCTCCGAAAAAAAAGTTCGCTTCTTTTCTATTTGTCCCCATAATGTTGTATTATTCACATCGGGTTTGTCTTTTTCTTTCCGCAGGCTTAACTTCTGAGTGTCTAATAATATGTCTTTAAGTACCCCTCTCAATGCCTTCTCTCTATCTTTACATCTCTATAAACGGTTTATTGTCTTCTTAACCATAGTCTACATCTCTCTCTCTCTCTCTCTCTCTCTCTCTCTCTCTTGCTCTCTTTTGCTCTCTCTCTATCATGGGGGCCTAGATAGCTCAGTTGGTAGTGGCTTCGCTCCGTAGCCGAGAGGTAGCGGGTTCGAAACACAGCCGAGCACAGTCCGGGCCCCTACTGGTTGGATCGGTGTCAGTATAATGTGACCGGTTGAGGCTAAGTCATGGTATCCCCGCTAGTCTCTGGGTGGCAGCCCGTAAATTGTCATTGGGACCCAAGCCTTGAGAGCACCTTTGAAGTGGAATTGGGCTTGTAAAAATACCCTTCAATCAAATCTCTCTCTATCTATCTATATCTCTTTCTCTATTGCTCTCTCTTTACAACTCTGTATTTTTATGTATGTCTGTCTCTTCCTCTCCCACCGCCTCTTTTGGCCCCAAACCATGACTTTCTGCTGGAAGATTAATCTTCATAACATATATGCACAGGAATACAGCAGGTGAAATGATCTTGATTAGCCGGAGGCCTGTCGATGGTCTTAATCCCTTTGCCCCCCCCCCCCTCCCCCCTACTTATGGAAATCAAATAACTGGCTTGAGAGGCAATTCCATACAGAATTAAATTTGTATCTGTGCAGTAGGCTGTCGACTTCGTTTTCGAATGACTTAATACTAGGGGTATTCACAGTGATTTCGAGAAAGCTATTCCATGTCTCAATTATCCTAAGACCAAAGACGCTTTTTCTCACAACTAAATGGCAGTTTTGTTTTGTGAGTTCGTAGTAGTGACTTCTTATTCCAGTGTCGTTGTTGAATGTAAGATACTCTTCAGTACTAACGTTATATGCACCGTTTGTTCATTTTTATGCTTCTATGAAATCTTCACGATGTCTTCTATACATTAATCTTTAAAGAGGGAGCGGGGGGGTCCCAAGGTTTGCAGCCTTTGTCCGTAGGGGTTGGCAAAAAAATTTCTCTATTTTTTTAAACTTGAGGTTACTTATAATTTTTCCTTATCATTATTGTTTTTATTATTATTATTCTCATTATTATTATATTATTTATTATGATAATTATTATTGTTGTTGTCGTTTTGTTGTTATGATTATTGCATGTTATTATGGTTATTATTATCATAACTATAATATTATTATTATTTCTATAATTCTCTTTCTTCTTCATCTTCTTCTTATTTTTATTATAATTATTATTATCATTATTATCTCCAAAGTTCTCGTTCTATCTTGATCACAGACTTAGTATACGATAAACATTACACTTGTCTGTATTATGAACTTTCAGGCTGTACCGTTTAAGAATATATTGATCTACTTTTGACTTACGTTGAGCGCACGTGTTGTAGAAAGATCCGAACAGAGCCTTACTCTGTGACAGTATTGTCTGTCTGTCCACCTGCGTGATACACCTGGTACTGTTGTATAGGCTCTGGGTGATGGCTTGACCACACACATCAACCTGGGGCCGGACACTGGCCGGAGAGAAAAGTCATAACACAAAGAGTAACGTGGCGTTCAAGTCGCTTTTATTGTTTTAAAATTATCTTGATCCTTTTAAATTACTGTATGCGGAACATTCAACGGTTTTTCTTTAAGATTTACATTGGAAATCTTCACCTAACAGTAGAAGCAGTGTTATACGTTGCAAAGCATTTTGTACTTCTCGTCAAGTTTACACTTCGTGCTCGTAAACCTCGCTGCTTTGAAGGGATCATCAAAAGTGCGGTTATGAACATTATTTTATTATTAAAAGTTGGGGTTTTCGTTTTCTAAAACGATTCCCATGTTACATTCTAATTAAGTCAAGAAAAATGTTGACTTTTAATCACAAAGTGAAGAATTTGGTAAAGTTGTTGTAATCACTATTGATATGATCGACGGCATCTTCTTAGATGCATTACTCTCTCTCTCTCTCTCTCTCTCTCTCTCTCTCTCTCTCTCTCTCTCAGTAACTGTGATATCAGCGATCAAGACGATCCTAGTGACCCCCCTCCCGTTCTCTCTCTCCTTCATTACGTTGTCGCTTCTGAATATCAATTAATCTTTCTAAATATGTTAGAGTATTGGAATTATGACTTTTTCATTGTAGCAGTTGCATTGCCTCCTCTATCTAATCCATAAATTCATCAGCACCAAAAAAAGACAAGACACAACTAATAATACTTCAATCAAATCATAACATTTCACGCGTTACCAAGAGATGCCATAAGATATTTACCCGTACAACTAGATAAGATGAAAAACGTTCCAGAAAAAGTATTATTAATGAACAATTATCACAACAGTGTACACAAATCTAATCCCGCAAGATTTATCCTGGACTGTCCGCACTACCGGCATTAGTCTGCCGCCGACGTTACCTACGTTTGACAATAGAGACCTTTAGCACACGCACCGTGTCTCACTACGCGTACGTGAAAATCGGGAAAGCAGATTGAGAAACTATGAAAATAATGTAATCAGTTTCTAAAAATAGACCCACAGACGTTCTATTTTTAGAAACTGGTTTCATTATTTTTATAGTTTCTCAATCTGCTTTCCCGATTTTCACGTACGCGTATTGAGACACGGTGCGTGTGCTAAAGGTCTCTATTGTTCATGTAAGGTTATGTTTGCAGCATCACACGAGTGGCAACTTTATATAGTCTTACGGCTGATGATGACAAACAAACTCACCACAATCAACCACCACCCACTCAAGACTAACATGGACTAATAATAGCTCTAGACTGATCAACAGCAACCTACAAATCTGGTCAAGCTTTCTTTAAGAGCATGTCCCTTGCAACAAAAACCCTGCGACTGGTTGTCGGCGTGAAGTTATGATGTTGGCACCATGGGTATTATGAATGAGAAAAATAAAGCAATGGCAATGACAAGACCGACAGCCGCATCCCAGCGAATATAGCAAAAGGAGAAACAGCAACAACTACAACACTGGAGTGAAAGAAGCATCTACAACAACGACAGCAACCACGGCTTAAAAACAACAACGACAGCAACCACAGCTTAAAGACAACAACGACAGCAACCACAACTTAAAGACAACAACGACAGCAACCACAGCTTAAAGACAACAACTACAGCAACCACAGCTGAAAGACAACAACGACAGCAACCACAACTTAAAGACAACAACGTCTGCAACAATGATAGCAACAACAGTAACAGCCTAGCACCACTAACACACCAGTCTTGGCTAACAGAAACATTAATAACAGCAAAAAAAAAAAACAACGACAGCAACAACAACATTAGCCCAGGACTCTATCTGTCTTTCACTCACACACAAGCTCTGGCCTTAAAGGACGAGGCACCCTCTGCTGGCGCGGAGCCCTCAGTGCCGTTACTGGCGATATACCAGAGATTGTTCAGGTTGAGAGAGGCGTTCTGGGCACACGCTGTCGCTGACCGTAACCACGCCTGCTGACACAGGGACTGGGCTTGACCTTGAGCGCTGGTCAGTCCAGCTAAGCTCACCAGAAGAAAGGCAAAACTCACTGCTGGAATACAAACAGAAATACTTATGATCAGTCAAGTTTTTTCTTCCCAAAGATACTTTTTTTCAGATTGCTTCTTGCTGGGATACTTGGGATGTACAATCTTTGTTAAATGCCATGTTTTCAAATAAATAATGTAGATTTAGATCTGGACTGCTGCTTGAAATTACCGTGAAAAGATGTTCATGAAATTTTTTAAAAGCTACTCCTCTTAAATCTATATGTGCGCCAACTATTTTGAAAATCTATCATGCGCGCCGAC
The DNA here is from genome assembly GCA_019649035.1 of Elysia marginata. NCBI lineage: Eukaryota > Metazoa > Mollusca > Gastropoda > Plakobranchidae > Elysia > Elysia marginata. The sequence goes on along the minus strand of BMAT01002783.1, from coordinate 135,932 downwards.
TATTTCGAAAATCTATCATACGCGCCGACTTTTTCGGAAATCTATTAGGTGCGCTGACTTCCATAAAAATCTATCATGCTCGCACACTATTTTGAAAGTCTATTATTCGTGCCGACTATTTTGAAAATCTGTCAAGCGCGCCGACTATTTTGAGAATCTATTATGCGCGCCTGCTATTTTGAAAATCTATTATGCGCGCCTACTATTTTGAAAATCAATTACGCACGCCTACTATTTTGAAAATCAATTACGCACGCCTACTATTTTGGAAAATCTATTATGCGCGCCTACTATTTTGAAAATCTATTATGCACGCCTACTATTTTGAAAGTCTATTATGCGCGTCGACTGTTTTGAAAAAAGCTTGCACCGTCTATAAAGCAGTTGCCAGCACAGATACCGGAAACTTCGCTGTAAAAGAGATTCAAATGGCGAAAACATGGCGAATGGTGCCCGTTTTTTAAATGTTTTTAGATTGAAATGTCTGGTTCCATAAGTCTTCATCATTCTCGACAGACGCTGCGACTAATGTGGTATGGGACTGTTTCAACACTAATCTCTCATGTGTGGAAAATTCAAAAGGTGGGATCACCAGCGAACTCTTCTTTGGGCAAGGTAGTTTATTCGAAAAAGTCTAGTGCTGAATCTAGGCCTTAAAACTCACCATTGCTCAAGGGGAACTACTCTTAGATAATTTTTATAGGGTTCATGGAACAGTCCCATAGGCCCACGCTCCACCTAACACGCTCATACCCTGCTCTTCTAACCTAACTCAGACTACTGGCACACACCCTGAACAAGTGAAATATTTTTTAAGTCTCATTCTGATCAAGATTAAAACTTTCCCTCAAGTAAAAAAAAATAGTCAAGGCTTTTTCCTCACTCTTCAGAATGTAGAACTGGGTTATCACCATCACAAAACTAAAAAAAATGAATTTGGTATTTTTTGTTGATGCTTATTGTGAAATATGGAACAGTTTTTCATCGTGTAAAGAACCTGCAGGGTTAGAAAGAGATGGGCATGGGACATGACTGTATGAAGAGCTTAACACTACCACTATCTGAATAGAATGGTTCATAGTGTATATGATTATTAGGAAAGTCATTGAAAAGAACAAACAGGTATATTATTGCAAAATGCCATAAACTCGGATGGTTAGAACTTGTTTGCTAAAAGACATTTCTTATCACTTTATTATTTATTGTTTTCTATACAATGATTAAATATGTAAGAAATTATTTAAAAGTCAACAATAAAGAGCTTGTATAAATTAACTGTAGTGGGGAAATTGATAAATTCGGACCAGGTGTTTTTGATCAACGCCAACTTTTACTTACGCAAAAAGCACCATTTATCCATGACGAAGGATTTCGATGACCCCCTTCGCAAGATGTTGTATTCCAAAAGGTCGCAAACATTAGAGCAATTTGTTTATATAGTGCAATCGGGCATTTGTCAGTTCGGGCTGATTAAGATATCGATCATTTTATGTAAATGAGTTGAGCTGATATCTCGGCTGAGGGGGGGGGGGCGGAGAGTTTGACGTGTGGAGCGGCCTATGATCTTCTTGATGATTCAATCTCAGGGATCGAGCTGTACGCACACTGCCCAGGCGATGTCACTTCATGCATCGCCTGGATATTTAAGATGTCTCGGGGTTACTCAGTGAGTCGGGGGTGAGGCGAAGTTTTAACTGTTTAAGTTTTAACTTTGATGTTGAAAAGTATTGAAAAGCCATAATGTCGTGTAGTCATTTAAAATTTCCAGAAAGAAAGTAGTGTTAAATAGATAGATAGGTAGATAGATAGATAAACAGATAGATAGATAGATAGATAGATAGCAAGATAGATAGGTAGATAAATAGATAGATAGATAGATAGATAGATAGATATGTAAGTAGATAGTCAAACATATGGACAGGTATATAGAGAGATCGACGGGTAGAAAGGCAGATATATTAATAGATAGATAGGTAGAGATAAATAAATCGATAGATAGATAGACAGGTAGAGAGATAAATAGATAGATAGACAGATGTTATAGGTTTTAGGGTAAAATAACAGAGTAGGGTGCTCTACTTCAAAAGCGTTATAATTGCTATATTTAACTAAATTGTGTGTATTATTATAGATAGATAAATAGATAGATAGGTAGATAGATAGAAAGATAGATAGAAAGAAAAATAGATAGATAGATAGGTAGAAAGATAGATAGAAAAAAAGATAGAAAGAAAGAAAGATAGATAGACAGACAAACAAACAGACAGATAGATATATAGATAGATAGATAGATAGATAGATAGATAGATAGATAGATAGATAGATAGATAGATAGATAGATAGACAAAAAATACACAGAATTATATATAAAAATACCATCAAGCTAAACTGCAGCTGCATGAACAACATAAAACAGATAATTAACAATCATAACAAGTCAATCATAACGAAGGACAATGAAGTGAAGATAAGTAAGCTCTGCAACTGCAAGGAAAAAACAAGTGCCCACTCCAAGGTAATTGCCTACAAGAGAGAGTTATGATATTAGGCGCGGGCAACACAGGAAGACACAAAGGAAATGAATAAATACATCGGAATTACTGAGAACCATTTCAAAGCAAAGTTTAATCAACACAAGTCAAGTTTCCGACTCCACCTCAAAAGATCCCCAACAGTACTAAAAGAACATGTTTGGAGACTGAAAGAAGAAAATGCAAAGTTCAACGTCACATGGAACAGGCTCAACTATACTCAACAAACAGAAAAAAATGCAATCTTTGCTTATCCGAAAAATTTCTTATACTGAGTAGGTAACCCAGTCTGAACAAAAGAGAGGAGATTCTAGGCAGGAGCATGCAGAGAAAAACAAATAACTCCTAGAAAATTTCAAGACACCAGAATGAAGCAGGAGGCAACCATAACAAACCTTACCAGAAGAGAGCAACACGCTCGAAACAGACCTGTCGTAAGGTAAGCTTTCCAAGTCCTTATAGATATTTATTTAGATGGATATATAGACAGACAGATAGATAGATAGATAGATAGATAGATATAGATAGGTAGATAGAAAGCAGTTAATCGGACTGATAGATAGGAAGGCAGAATGCAAGATGTAAAAAGAAAAGCCCAACGACAATTAACATAAAATTTTTTCTGTCTTTGATATAATTGATTCGATATTTGTCTCAACGATACCAAAAATAGTTAAGTAAACACAAAGTATTTTAAGTGAATAGGGTTGTAGTGCGTAGAATTCTTCAACTTACGAATGACATGAAGTTACACCACATTTGTACAAAGCCAAACATTTGTAACCGTCATTCCGAAAACCCAGCTAAACTTGCCCACTCACATTCTGAGCTACAGGCAATTGCTCAGTTTCAAAATCCTAAAAAAACAGTCAATTCCCCTTATTTTGAAAGTTTATAAGATATCAATGTTGAAAATAACTGTATTCTGTATGTTGCGTAATATTGCTGGAGTTTCATGCCTTCTGTAATATTAAAAAATGAAAATTTCCGACTTCAGCTGGGTTTTCTGGTTTAAGGTTAAAAAATGAACCTGACGTGCATGTATGTTTTTTTTCTGTCATTCAAATCAAGAAACTAGGAAGGATCAAGTTCTAGCCTAGCTTTCTATGAAGTTGAAGCAACAGGCAGAATGCCCAACCCAAATTGACGAGATTTATTATTATTATTAACTACCGGTACATGTACATATTATTAATTCTTTCCACATCTTTAGAGCCTCTCAAGTTTTTTTTTCTACCAAGCTCAGAGTTTAAAATCATAATTATGGTGTAGATCCAGAAGCTGTGACGATGTAAGATGATTGATAGTGGGTTGGGCTTAGTGGTCTCCGCTTGGGGTGCAGACTGCAGAGCGGGTCAGGCGAGAACTATCTGGCACATCATTCAATAATGAATGAGAGAAGTAGTGCCATCTGACGGCGTTGAGCCGCAATGACAGATGAGCCAAGAGAAGATAATCTATTACTGATCTCTCACTGTAAGTGTGAGGTCCAAGTGTATACACATCCGCTGGGACTAGGCCTGTAACCATTAGGTGACCTTGCTTGGTTGGACACCCAAGGTCTAGCTTGAGCACTTCGCACGACGTTGAGGATGTTATAGAGGGTGTAGACATAATTTTAATGAATACTAAAGAAAATAGGGTGATAGAATAGAATGGACAAAGAGAGAACCACACAGAAAGATAGAGAGATAGAAAAAGAGAAACACACACACACAGATAGAGACGGAGTGGGAGAGATGAACAGGATGTTGGGAGGAGCGAAGGCTGAGGAAGGCAATTTTTTAAAATATTGTTTTCTTTTTGCTGATATTGTATACATGTGATAAACACAACTATAAGACAACTTTTCTTTTTCACAATACCACTTTGTTGTCATCATCATCATCATCATCATCATCATCATCATCATCATCATCATCATCATCATCATCATCATCATCATCATCATCATCATAATTGTCTTAATAATCATTATCATCATCATCACCAACATCATCAGCACCATCATCATCATCAGTGTCGACATCAACATATTAATTGCAGCACTACGAACACAGCAATGTCATTATTTTAGGGTTAAGGTCTAATGGTTTCTTTCCTTTTTCTCCTTGACCCTGTCGTTAACAACATTTTGAATTTCAAACTGCAGCAGTGCTACGGCATTTCTTGGCGTAAAGAGTTTTATAATGCGTACCGGTAGTTTTCGCATCACGATTTAACTTTCAGTGAAAAAAAAGAACACCATCATTCTTTGTACCCAAAACGCCTATGTTGCTGTAATTTTCTCTAATTTACTATATAAGAGACACGCAAGCTTTTTTCGAAAACTTAAATTATCCCATCCTTCTGAAGGTTTGAATTTTCAAATTGGGCGAGGACTTCATCTGGCCCAGATAGAAATGAAAGTAGCAACTATTCTTCTTCTACTTTTTTTTCTTCTTCTTCCTCTTCTTCTTGTTATTATTATTAACATTATTAATATCATTATTATTATTATTATTATTATTATTATTATCATCACCATCATCATCATCATCACATTATTATTATTATTATTATTATTATTATTATTGTTGTTATTATCATCATTATCATCATCATCATCATCATTATTATTATTATTATTATTATTATTATTATTATATTTATTATTATCACTATTATGAATAGTTAACACAGATTGGAATTCGATCCGTCTCTGCTTCCCGTGTTTGCATGTGATACACATACACAGAGACGGTCCGGGTTGTTCCGTGCGAGATATGCTTCACTTAGAGTTAGACTGAGAAGCCCCTTTCACTGAAAAGTTCTCGGTGAGGCTTTGAAAAAAGGTCGTGGTTCTGTCGTTTGTGGTGGTGCGCAAAATATTTTATAGGACAGAAAAGAAAGTCAGACTGCTCTCAAAAGCGTATCCCACTAAAATTACATTGGCGTTGTGGTCTAGTGGTAGACGCTCAGCTTTCGAACCGAGATGGGTTCAAGCCCTACAGTCTTCAGGTCGATGTCCAGTGTTTGAGATAGACTATTACCACATTTTTCCGTCTCACTCGTGCGCTAAAGGAGTACCCGACTCTAGGCAGTGAGATAATTGACATTATGATAGAGTGATGCGCTTTATTTTCTGCTCCTCTGTCAGTAAACAAGGTGATTTGGTTGGTAATGGTCTGTCAGGGAACACACGTACCGGTATAGAGCATTTGAGTGGGTTGGTCGCTGTATGAAAGACGCTCTTTACTTTTACTTCACATCATTTTGATTTCTTAAAAATTTCAATTATCGAAACTTGCAGATTAAGAGAAATAAGAGAAATAACCTTTGTCGAAATATATCGGTTGTGATGTTGATCAAATTTTGTCCTGCATGCCCAACGCACAGATTTTGAGTGCGACCATTTCTATAATTATTTCTGTGTCAGTTCATTCAAAAATTATGACTATGTGATTCAAGGGATGTATTATTTATTAAATCAATTTGACACTATCTTTGTTTTCTGTGTTATTTCTGTAAATACTTTGTCTCTCATCACACACGACAGATGAACGGCCTCTTTTTATAGGTGTAAGGTGTTAGCTTGAGTGGACAAGAAGTTTTATATTCTAACGATGAGTAAGCTTGTCCACTATGTTGGAAAACAGAATGGTTGGTGAACGATATGAATAATAGTTGAACATTTTTTTCAGCCCAGAACAAAGAGTACTCTTACCTTTACACAACAAGACTGTAAAAAATTTTTAGGATAATCCTAGTAGATGAAAAGGGAACCATTGTTAACATTGCTAGCGACGTGAGTGGTTCTTTCTAAAGATAAGGAGAGAAAAGAATGACTTTAATCTTAAGTTACGCCCAAACATCTCATTCAGAAAAGGCATTAACCGTATCCTTCTCGAATCAAGGCGATCTCTATGTCAATAGACTTTTTACGGACTTCATAACTTATCAGTATGGCCCTTAATAATCTTAACTCAATTACTATGGTACAGCCAGACCACTGGGTACAACTCAAGTTGCACTCGGTTTTTATATTGGGTTCCTGGAATAATAGATTTTTAAAATAAATCTTAATTATCAATAACCGCTAAGAGGGCTGTACAATCTTTTTTTAAGTGGCACAAATTCTTCTAATAAAATGGATTTTACAAAAAATGTTTTAGTAAAAGAAACCTGCTTAACTTTTAGTTTCCTTGTTCACAACATTGCTCTTCTGTTTGAGAAAGAAAGGAAGTTGTTTCAGCCTCCAGGTTCTTTTTGCGCTTCCAACAGCCGGTTTGACACGATTCCTCGCTTTCATTACAGCCGCTTGTTTTGCTTTTGTTTTTGTTTTGTTTTTAAAGAACTGCTATTTTTTGTTTGTTAGCGTTCTTTTCCTCGCCAGTCGTTAAAAACTGTGTTCTTTTTTAAATAAACTTTTTAGTGAGTTGGCGTGTTGGCTGATGGGGGTGGTAGTTAGGGTCAAGGAAGGGGGAGGGGGAGTTCATAATCTTCTAGTAAAAGTTTTCTGAACTATTAATTTGAAGCTTCTGACAGAAGAGGGATGGGATGGGAGGGGGAGCTGATAATAAGTAACTAATGCTTGTTGATCGTTAGCCACCTCCCTTCATCTGTTATCAGCTTCAGATCTGTTGAGTTGAAAGTAGCTTGAAACTTTCATAAACTTCTGGAGGCTGATAGACAAACTTTTATTTTATACTTCAAAGAAAACGATACAACTTTCCTTTTAAAACAATTATTTTCTTATGTTTAAGTCGTTAATTTTGATCGGAGGTCAAAGAATACTTGCGGCTCTCTCCCATTGATCATATTTTTTTTATTTGTTCCAAGTATGACAACCTATATGACGAAAATGATGAGTCCCACTTCACTTTAAATTGGCAGCTTTTCCCTCAGCAAGTAAGTAGACATACTTGCCTATAACAAAAAGCTTCAAGTCCATCATTTTGTCGGGAAAGTTGGAGTATCTTGGTGCAACACTTTAAGTAAGTAGACATAACTGCCTATAATAAAAAAAAAATTTCAAGTCCTTCATTTTGTCGGGGAAGGTTGAGGATCTTGCTGCCCCAACCTAACCAGTCAAAGCTGACCCATTTAGATAACGGAGATTTCCGTTTGAAAACATCAAGGGGAAGATTATTGAGCCGAACTCAGATCTTAACTTCTGGTGAATAAGTTTTATCATAATATACATGTACTGGTATCGAGTTGGGTAAAAAATGAATACCGATAGAATAATTGTGAATTGAAAAAGAAAACTGCTTGATCTCAGAATGAACAGAAAAAAAATCAGGTTAAATTATTTCAGCGAATAATTAAACCTACTTGCTTTCTATTGTAAATTTGATTATCTGTTTCTATCTTTACTCATTTCATATTTCGCTGCCATGTTATTTCCAATTTTTAATGGCTACAACCTGTGCTTGTCGGATTTTTTAAAGAGTGACAAATATTTGATGGCTAATTATGACTTCTTCAATGGTTAACTGGTGTGTATGGGCAAACAAATTAATAATAATAATAATAATATTAATAATAAAAATAATAATTATAGTAATAATAATAATGGTAGGAATATGGCATTTTCACAAAAATCGCAAAACGCATTATTACAATCTCTCTGTTCTGTTTCTGTATTGTTTAAGAATTTTAAAGAAACTTATGTGAAATCTTTCATGCCCATGGTAGTATAAAGCACAAGTTAATTTATTAACTTCTGTTAGGAATTATTACTTCTTACTTTCATGCCCTTGAAGTGAGAGTTAAATTAATGGAGAATTTTCTGCATTCGTGAAATGTTCAGGATTGAAAGTGAATGTAAAGTGATCAAAATAATAAACAACAGCAGAGGCATGGCTTCTGACTGCTAGGTTAGGTTGTTTGAATTTTAACGTCTCTTTTCAACTACAATGTAATACCAGAGACGGTGCTTGGGACAATTGAAACAGTGCTGCCGCACTGTGATGTAAGGAGCGCTTGCACACACCACACCCAG
>BMAT01002783.1:94957-106725 GCA_019649035.1 Elysia marginata | reverse complement strand
TAGCCAGGGTATGAACTATCAGTCTCCCAAAAGATAGCCGGGGTATGAACTATCAGTCTCTCAAATGATAGCCAGGGTATGAACTATCAGTCTCCCAAATGATAGCCAGGGTTTGAACTATCTGTTTACCAAATGATAGGCAGGGTTTGAACTATCAGTCTCCCAAATGATAGCCAGGGTTTGAACTATCAGTCTCCCAAATGATAGGCAGGGTTTGATCTATCAGCCTCTCAAATGATAGCCAGGGTTTGATCTATCAGTCTCCCAAATGAGAGCCAGGCTATGAACTATCAGTCTCCCAAATGATAGGCAGAGTATGAACTATCAATGTCCCAAATGATAGGCAGGGTATGAACTATCAATCTCCCAGATTATAGACAGGGTATATACTATCCATCTCCCAATCAGTACAAATAAGTTACATGTGACAATGTTAACTTTATCAGCACGAAGGGGTAAGTTTTATAGTATTTCTGTGATATAGGTCTAAATTCAAAATCAATGCAAAGTCACCCCAGTCTACGGCATTTGATATTTTGAAAAGTGCCTTTTTTTAAACTCTCAAACTTTGAAAAGTGCAAGGAGTTATCAATAATTTTTTTCGAGAAGATATTGGACGTTCTTTTGATTGTAAAATATACAGAAAAGGCAGAAAATAATCTACTTCTAAACGACATTTCCTCAACTTATAGTTTCCAGCATCTGACTGGTCCAGACTGATCTCTAGACATGTCCGCCAGCAGGAATTCCCTGTTCTCCGCCTTATGTCTGATTGGTTAGTTGTTTGAATTTTAACGTCTCTTTTCAAATACAAGGTTATATCAGAGATGGCGCTTGGGACAATTGAAAGCAAGCTGCCACACTGTGATGTAAGGAGCGTTTGCATATACCACACCCAGTCACTTTATCTTGACATCGGGCCGACCAGACTTAGCACTAATTCCATAATGCCAGAGACTAAGCGGATCAGCTGCTAATACCAATTTTTAAAGTCCTTCATTTGACTCGGCCGGGGATCGAACCCACACCTCCCGATCTCTGAGTGAGTGTTTTACCGCTAGGCCACAGAGCCGGTTCCTTACGTCTGAAGATGACGAAAAGTTGTTTGACAGCTCAGAATTAAGTATAATTCTATGAACCAAAATTGCAACTTTTATCATGGATTAGTTATCTTTTTGCTAAACATTAATTTTAGAATTTGTCGGAGTTAAAAAAATCAACGGTCTTGAATGTGTGTTAGTCCCCTCACCCCATATATATATTAATCTCTTTATCTCCATACATGATCTCTGTAAGGTATGACGCTCTAGCAATGAAAGCCAACTAGGTTTGAGCCGAGAAGTAGAAAACTTCAACACACATTGATTGAACGCGATAAAACAAAAGGTCAAACTTATAGAAAAATAAAACCAAAATAGAACTTCCAAAGATATAACCAATGTTTGGCTTTTTTTTTTTTTTTTGAAATAAAGGGGGAGTGGTAGTAGCAATAATGGTAGTGTTTTGATGAAAATCAAAATTTGTAATAAAAGATTAAAAAGTGATTGAAGAGCATTTGTCAAATTCCCAGTATCTACATTTTTCAACTTAAAGAGAAAATCAAGAAAACCTTTTTATTTATTCTTCTTTGTATTTGTAAGAATACACTTAATACTATGGCATTTAGAGGTCACGTAGCAACTTTTTACTGGTACAAAACAAAGAATCAAGGAAGAGGGGTAACTCTGAATTCAACAAAAGTGCGAGTACTGAGTTTTGGGAAAAACGCTCTTCAATTATTGATAAACATAGTTTTAGGATGAAAATATTGAAAATAAAAGGCATTTTTATTAATGTTTTAAAATCATTTTCCTTTCTCTTGAAAATAATTGACATGCAGTCTAAAAGTATTAGAAGAGGCAAATCATCCATCAAGAAACATGACCGTGTTTCACAGCTGAATGTCAGCATTTGTCTCCATCCTTTGACAAATTTCTGAGAGTCATCACATTTGGAGATCATAAATATTTAAAACTCTAATCAATCAAATAATAATATTAAAGACCACAAGTTATTTTAAAACAGAAAAAAAAAGAAAATGGCCCAAAGCATACAATAACAAAAAAAGGGGGAACTGATTGTTATTTTCCCATAGAGATGGAAATCCAAAAACACCAACACTAGTATCCCCTTCTAGTCTGAGTTCAAAGTTCAACTTACATCTTGCGCAAAAGCCTTTGTGGTTGAAACAACACCATTCAGAAGAGCACAGTTGAAGTTTAGAATTATTATATATTTTACATGGAGACTTTTTTAAATAAAATGTGTAGGTTTTTTTTTAGAACATCAATTTAACTGAGGCAATAAAAAAAAACAAATTACACAGATAACAGCCCTCCGCCTTGCTTTGATCTAAAGCTTACAAAAACTATGCTAGCATTGAGTATTTCCAAGTTGCTTTTCAATCAGCCGCCTTACGAATCTCAACACCTAGAAAAGCCTTGGGTTTGTTGCTTTGTTTTTTTTTTCACTTTTGTCTCATCTCATTGTAGACCTAATTTATAGGTGATATATTTATGTTGGTAAGTTCTAGAACTGACAAATCAGCAATGTGTCTGCACAGGGTTAGAAGGTAGGGAATACATCATTTGATGATGCTGAAATGTTGATAAACCCTTTTTCTGACTTGCACTATCTGTGGCTGCCTTAATGTAGTGAATGTGAAAATAGCAAACTAGATATATATCCAAAATTTTATGAACGTCTTCACAAGACAACTATCTCTACCCACCAATAAACAACAGCACTAGACCAACAGGCAGGCTGAAGTGAATGCAATCACATACAGTAACACAATCACAACATTGCATCATCATCACTAGATACAGAGCTATCAGTCAGACCATGCACTACAAATCCTTCAGCAATATGACTTAATTTTTGAGGTTATAACATCAAATTGCTTTCAACCATATAATAAGCTGGCTCAAAGGAGAAAAAAATTTATTTTGGATGTTTCAAACTACTATTTTTATTTATTCTATGGTTCTTCACTGCAAAAACTTGCCATAACTTTGTATTTTTCAATTATTTTGTATGGTTTTCCTTGTTTTTTCCAATAATGATCAGATTATTTTGGCACATTTATTGGCATTATTTAGGTCTTAGAAGCCATTATCATCCCCCCCCCCCCTCATTCCTTTCTACTCCTGGTTTTGAGTGGCCAGTGGTTTGCGTGGCCTGACTGAGAAGCATCTTAACGCACCTGGGAGCAGAGATCTTGGTGTCCCTTGAGTGGACCACCATACACAAATCTTTCGTGATACACGCTGGCTGGGCACAGTTCTCGACCTGGATAGACATGACACACAAGACAAATATTTACGTTGACAATGATCATCATGAGAGACCCTTGATAAAACATACCAAGAAGACTGTCGCGTTTATGCCTATTAATTAAAACATGTATTCCCATTTTTGAGTGAAAGTTAAGGGTTTTGTAACAAACACTAATGTATCATAAAATTATCAGAAATTCCGATGAAAAAAAAAAGAAAATTACATGCTTCTTCACTTTGTCAGCTGACAGTATTGTCTGTTTCAATGCTAACTGCCAACAAAATTTTTGGTCTTTTTATTTCAATCCTTTATGAACGTCAAATACACAGTGTTTTTACTGGCTGATACACATAACTAATGTTATCCGAAACATATTGAGTAGCTAGAATAATTGTGAAGAATAGACGTGAATTTCTATCATGGACTTAGTTTGAACCAAAACATGAGCAATAAAAAAAACAACAAAAAGAAAACAGAAAAAGAAAATAATAGATCAATCAAATCAATGGTCTAAGTGTTTCTGCTCACCTCGAGGTAGGCTGAGAGAGTCATGTAGATTTTTTCTCCATACGGCGTCACGCGATTCAACATGATAGAGTTGTGGAGTGAACTGTCCCACGCTGCTTCAAACTGGAAGAACACTCTGTCAGGACATCAGATCGGGAAGGAAAGTAGCGTAGTTATGCAAATCATTCATATAAAAATGTGTAACTAAACCCCAAAATGGGCCAAACAATGAATTGTTCACAAATCGTTGCTGTATATTTCTAACAGACAAACTCTGCTCAGCACAATTTCTGATTCAGATGTTAAGAAAATAACTTCTATCGGTGTAGTTTTTAACCATCTACACTTTATATAGCTTAAATTTTGAGACAGACGTTGGTTTCTTCATTGATGTTGTTTCTTAAGCGTTTAACTCTGCTCAACTAAAATCTGAGTTAGGCAGATGGAAACCCGAACACCTATGGCTGCAGGTTTCTAAAAGCTAAATCATAGCTTTAACTATATGGAGTTAGCTGTTTAGCACTCTAGAGCAATAAAATGTGGACCGCCTTTTAAAAGTGAATTTCCACTCTTTTCTCCATATTTTATTAATATCTTTCTACCAACTTTGGATAGTTTTATGCCACCTTTAATGTTTGGAAGCTAAGAAAAATAAAATCTTGAAGCTATCCAAGCTTTGTAAAGTGAACCATTCTGCTTTTCACTAGTTGCAAGAAATGTGAGTTGTGATTAGCATCTTCCGCAAAACTGATAATCTCATTGCCAAACATATCAAATGCTTTTGTTTGATGAAGTAACTTGTCAAGTCTCTACCAAAGATAAATTGGACAATAATTGCTACATTTCAAACTAACATGCAATTATTTATTTTAGAACTTGAATCTTGTTTCATAAAATTTTAAATCTGAAACAATGATAACATGTCCTCTCTATCAGCAGTAGAAAGTCCGCTGTTACAAAAACTATGACTTCAAGAGGTTTATTACGTTCTAACCAATGCTGCCGTCTCTACAAACCTTTCATCATTCTGGTACTGCAAGAAGTGCGCCGGGAAGAGTCCAAGGGAGAGAACTGTTGTCTCAATGTCATAATCATAAAACTCCACTGTGTTTCTGATACGGCCTGCAGAGCAGCAGCGAGAAGAAATAAACACAATTTCGCATTAGCCTTGAACAACATCTGCAAGTTTTATTTAGAAAATAAGCTAACTTTGCTTCACAATACCAAAACAAATCTCTCTTGAAGGATTTGAGTTTCAAAAATTCCACTTGTAGAGAGATGAAGACAGTGTTTTCTTTAGTTTTACCAAACTACTTTTCTTTCTTGATGAAATATACTATTTTCAGATAAAGTAAATGTAGTCTAACCTGGTGATTGCTAGTTTGGAATTTGAAACATGGCCATGTTTTAACAAGAAATAAAAGTGACCCACATGTATTTAGCAGAGATGCAACTTCCTATCGATTAGCCTCCTTTTGCTGTCCTCATTTTATTTCAGTCTTGGTTGAAGGTCGACTGGCTTTTTCCCTCTGCCTCAGTTGTAAGGGTAATAACACTGGCAGGTTTTGATGCGAAGTCAAGGCCTTTTTTCTCGCAAATCTCAAACCATGACAGTGTTGTTTATTAAGTTGTAGACATTTATCCATTTATTCAAGTTTTATACAAAGCATCATAAATCCTTGTATATGGCTGCTTAAGAACTCAACTATTTTGTGTTAAGATCAGAAAAAAATTAGGCCATTCCCAAAAACTCACCAACCATAACTGAAGGCTTTTCATTACTCACCCACAACAAGCTCGCGCACGTCCTTCCAGGCAAAGTGATTGTTCTTCTCATGAGCTATCGTGATACGCAGGCGCCGCTGGATGCCCTGATGTAGCATGAAACTTCCTCGCGTTGGAAGCTCGTCAGAATGATCCACCACCACTGGTACATATCTAGACACAGATGATGAAGGTTATTATACTTAGAACATCATACCCAAATTTAAAGGAAATGGATGTTAAGGTTGTTTAAAAATAAAGTCTAGGGACACTAGGACAGCAGCAAATGAAGAACTTGTCTAGGTATTTTTTTGGTATTCAGCCAGTTTTATTATTGTATTTGATGGAGTAATAATGTCATAGACTTCTTATCGATACAAAGAAAAGTTTTTATCAGAGTGCCCTCCTATGATAAAAGGTGTCCATCCTCTTAAAAATCGTTGTTGTTTTGTTGTTGTTGTTTTTTTTTGTCAAATTGACCACCACAGCCGAATCAACTCATATTCTGGGAGTGATGTACTATTAGTAAATAACAAAGTACAGATCTAGCCTGACAACTAAGACTTACTCTCCGTTGGGCGCCAGCTCACAGATCTCAAACCAGACGAGCAGGTCGCATTGAGAATGGACAGGGCTGGAACTGTGGACAGCACACATACATAGAGATTATTAACACATAATGACAACAGACACAATCTCATAACCAGAAAGTAATGATCATGTGACAGAAAAAAGTGCAGGAAAGTAGCACAGGTCAAGTCTGCCCTGGACAAACCAAGTGCAGTATCTCTCATATGGTTTACACTGCAAATACTGCACTTGGTTTGTCCCGGGCAGAGGTGGCCAGTGCGAACAACTCTATGCAAATGCCAATCTTGACAAGTTTCAAAAAAGGGTATTTTATTCCCTTGAAGAGATTGACAAAACAGACAGAAAAAAAATTAGATTCTCTATGTTCCGAGGTAGATTGTCTTAAAGACTATAAAATAGGTTATCAAACAGCAGATTTTATTTAAAGTGCTTCAACTCAAAACAAGCCTTGCCAACTTGGATCTGGTAACCCAAGTTGTTTTACCATTATATGATGAAAGGATCAAATTTCATTCCCTTGATTGTGTCACGTTTTTCATATTTATTGCCGAGGGTTGGTAAATATGACACACATACAACAAATAAAGCAAACTTAATTGATCTTAAGGTGTAACTAAATCACCCTTTTCCCTCACCTCTGACATGTTCAACCATGTCCTAAAGGAGAAATATTTAAGGAATTTTGTTGCATTGACTTGTGACACAGTAGATACACAAAGAACCTAAAATGATGTACATCTCCCAAACTAATCATTTATCTCATCTAAATACTCTTGTCACAGATGTAGATTGATTTTTTTATTAAGTAGCTCTCCTTTTCTATTCTTTTTTCTTTTAATTTCAGTACTATTGACTTTTTTCTCACTGAAGATTTGCATTATTCACAGTTAACATAGCCTTGATAAAAAAAATAAATAATAAAAAAAAACAGATATTAATTGTACAGCAAATGAAAAGCCATAGACAACAAAAGCCATCTGAACAATCTGGCTTTCTTTCATCCCAAACAGTAAGCACTTCTGAGCTTAAAACAAACAAAAAAAAAATTTTAATGAAAAAAGAAAAAAAAAAAACTAAAAAGGGTTGCAAAAAAATTTTTATGAAATAAGTTCTATAATTCTCATGCTCTGATTTTGAAATCCCTCCTTTTCAAATGATGGGATATCTAAGCACACAGCCTGACAATGTTGATATTTACATTTTTTTAAATAAGGTTTTTAAACGCATGAGCTGAAATGTCTTGTGCATCAAGGGTGAATGAATAGGATAGAGCAAATTTCACCTGCCAAGGCATTGCTGTTTTGTACAAAACATTTTTCTAAGATTCTGAACGTCAAAAATTTTATAAAATTATTAATATTTCGTGGAAAGATATCAAAATTTTTGTTGGTTTCAACTAAAAAAAAAAAGAGAAAAAAAAAGTAAAAATTGATCTTTAGATGGCTCTGACCCCCTAAAAAGAATTTCTGACCTCCCACTCATTCACCCATGACTTGAGATAAAATTTTATGAAACAAAGACAATTTGTTTTTAAAAATACAAAACACTTTTCTGTTTCTTTTTTAAAATACATAAAGTTTTCTCAATATTTTCTTTTCCTTTGTGGGGGAATTCAGTTAGGAAAATCATTGACTTGCACAGTTTGTAACTCCTATCTCTGTACAACTCAGCAGAAAAATCACATCTGTTATACATAATGCAATACACCTGACCCAGTTGTTTAAAGAATCATGCCATTAGTTTTGAAAAATGATAATATATTCATCTTTATTTCCTTAAGCATGGACTACAGACGTGCACATTAATTAGGTAATGGCAATTTTCTGAACTAAAAAAAAAAGATGCTATAAATAGAACTGACAGCATCAGGTACTGGCTAGATTGAAACAACTTTCTGCCACTATCTATGGTAAGTAATTCTTGTGCACCCAAAAGCCAAAAGTTCGTGCAATGAGGTGTATCAGAATGCGTTTTCCCAGCTTTATCTATCCAAGAACTGTTGTACACTTCTTTGAAAGTTAAAAAAAAAAATAAAAAGTTCTTCAATCTTGACTTTTTTTTAAAATTATGTTCAATTGCTTTGACAGCCCTTCTCAAAAGCATAAAATTCAGTAACTTTGACGAATGTCTTATTCTAAATGTGCTCATGATGCAGCAGACGTTGATAGATTATAAAAGGCCATTTCATTCTTAGGAAATTCAAAACCAAAGACGAAAAGCATTACTCAGAGGCTTATAAAAAAACACCCTTACATAGCCTTTTTTTTAAAGAGAGCTTCTTCCATGCATGCCAAGGCTTAAGCTAAAACTACTGGCTAGAAAGGGGGGGGGGTGAAAATTCGAATTTTTAAAGGTTTCACTTCAGCAGTGAAAAATAAAAATATATTTTGAAGCCCGCCCAACTCAATCACATATAGCAGTTTATTACTTTTAAAAGTATAAGGCATTGATATTTAAAATTTTGCATTTTTCTAAACTTCCATAGGTTAAAAATTGCATGGAATTATCAAAACTTTAAGCAAACATGTAAAAAAAGACTTCCTATAAAAATAGATGGAAAGACAAAGAGATATAATTTTAAAAAGCGTTTTCTACAATTTAAAACTTCCTACCTCAAACTCGTTTAGACTGTTATTATTTTCATTATTTCCTAGGGTTAAAATAGTTCCAGTTAACCAGATTTATAGCATTTGCCAAACAATGATTTACCAACATACATGCAAGCTGAGAACTTACACGTAAAAATTAGCATAAAAAAATTCAAATTTGTAGAAATGATAATTGCTGAAGCACAAAAGGGTAATATGCAGTGTGCTGTATTCTGGCTTTCCTAGCTCTAAACGCTGAACTGTGGGGTTAGCACACAACACAAACAAATGTTTCAATCCTAAGACTGCGCTGAAGAAATGGTTAATATGGAAATGTTAGAGCACTTGAGGGTCTTATTTCAATGTCTGGTAAGACGTGCACCGATGTTATCTCTGCTATCCTTAAGTCATGCAGAGTCAATGCTAGGTATGAAAGAGAGAAAAAAAAAGGTAACAAAGCAGTTTTTGTGTGTACAGGTTTGAGTATTGTTAAATCACATGGTATACGTATTGCACCTGGCTTGGCTGTGTGGACATTACGTGCAAGCAATCTCATACCAAAGGGTTTAATTAAAAAGAATGAGCATTGTTTGCTTTCATTTTTTGTTTTGCAAGACCCCAAACAGCAATCAAGTTAGTACCACCACCATCACCAGATTATATCTGTAAAGAAAGCTTACCTCTTCTGTGGTATGATCAATGACCTAAACAGATGATACAGTAATTGACACACACACAAAAAAATCCTGACATTAAAAACGGCTAAAATAATATTTAAATGAAAAAAAAACCAAACACATCTATAAAAAAATCAGGACATAAAAGTTTAAATTTATCCTATAAAATAATAGAAAAAGTTGTACGCACATCTATGCAAGAATGGACAAGATGAGCAGTGCTTGTGAAACAACATGCTCTTGAACTTAAATGCATGCAACATACACACAAGGTCTACAAGTGCAAGTATGCATTAAAACGATAAATTAATCTCAGCAAGCAAAAGGTTTAAAAAAGATGAAGAGAGAAAGAACAAAGGAGAAAACCCTAACGTTGTCCTGGGTGCTCTTTGTGGTTTTTATTTACTTCAACGAGTAGAATTTCCATGAAATGAGTGTAGTTTGGGAATTTCAAGTCGTCAACATTAGAAAAATCTTTATAGATCCTTTATAAGGGTGAAAATCTCGCTTTGATATCCTGACTATCTCAGTCAGAAGATAAGTATTCAGTGCAATTCATATTTAAGAAAAAAAGGAGAAAAAGCGTTTTAAAACGTTACAATACCCACAAACCGCTCTTTGAGTTGAAGGCATCAAAACTTTCTACTGGCCACTATTGCAAAACTTTATTATACAAATATATCCCAAACTGTACTCTTTTTTTTGTTGATATCTTTCATGCACAGAGTTATTTTTTCGTTTCTACAAACTTTCAGTTTTTATGATTTTAAGAACGCCTCCAGCATTGTCTGTCTACCTGTCTATACTGTAAGGACGCTCACAGCGTTCATCAAGCTTTGTACACTGTTTGCATTGTCACAGCTGTAGGAGAAACAAAAAGTGTGCCAACCTGTAGCAAACGCTGTGGGCATCTTTACGGTATGAACAGAGAGAGTTAGTGATGCTGGGAGCGTTGTTACTGTCAAGAAGAGAGATAAGCAACACTTACTAGAGCTTGTCAAATTTTTTTTTTGATAAAAAAGTCAATTTTAGAAAACCCTCAGTCTAAAACAACTCATTTTAGGGGAGTGCTTTTTTCCTTCTCCTCTTTTCGTAAACTAAAAGTAGAAAAGAAAAGAAAAAATGAACCACTACCTGTCTCCTGTGGGCCTGCATCTTGGCTCTCCCTTCAAGCTTCCTTTTCTGTGAGTGACAACACGGGGAGGAGAGAGAAGGAAAGAGAAAAGAGCACACATAGGGTTACACATAACAACACTGAAAGCTAAATAACATCAAAGGTACACACACACACACGCACACTCACAAATATATCTCACAAAGTTTAAAGTGCAAAGTGACTAAATCTACATTATTTACAACACTTCAACAATGTTAAGTTGGAGGTTCAAGCTTGAACTTTTGTCTTCACTGAGTAAACTTTGTGAACACAAGTGCAGGATATAAATCTCACTCAACAAAAATATTATAATGACTTCGACCTTTGAATGAACTTAATGGTGATATAGGACTTTATTGACACTCATGGTAAATAATGAAAAAACAAAAAAACCTTTAATTCAATTGAAGTTTTGACATAAAATTATTATCTTGAAGAATTTCCCATAAGGATGAAAAAATGTTTACTGTTTATCCAATTTTATGTGTTATAGTTATGTTTGTTGTTCATACTGTTTCTTGTTTGTTCTAATCAGGTTTTGTTTAGCATGATGAGCTGATCAGGCATAGCCTGGTCCTCTCATTACAGCAGACTGAGCTTCCATTCGACTTGGAGGGTCAAGCTCTACTTTAGAACACAAATTAAAAAAAAAAGGCATTAGAGTTTATTTAAAATTGGACAGCTGTTTGTATAAAAAGCCTTAGAAATATTCTGTCCTTTTCTTTAAAAAAAAAAAACACTCAAGTATTTATCATTGCCTTCGTTAATATTTATTTTAAACAATTGTACATAATAAAGACCGTATGACCGCATCCTGACTAATTTTCTACAGCTACCACAGGGACCTGGGAGGCAAACCACATAACCAGAAAACAAAACAAACCAAAATTAGGAGAGCTGATATAAGTGATAGTCACAATGTCATGCCCGAAAAATAAAACATGTCAGCGAAGACCCATAACACTAAAAAAAACTAAGGTTAGCGAAAGACCCATGATGCTAAAAAAAACTAGTGTCAGCGAATACCCATGATGCTTAAAACAAAATCAGTGATGCACATTGGCTTCTGATAACATCACTCTCAAACACTTCCATAGATTCTTCTATGGTATATCAAATTTTACTTAACTCATTCCATCTCAATGTGTAAAAGAAAACTTATTTTCG
>BMAT01002783.1:2647-26120 GCA_019649035.1 Elysia marginata | reverse complement strand
AAAGAAAAAAAAAAAAGGAGAGACAGAAGGTAAAGAAAAAAAGGGAGAGAATATACGAGTATTGTGAAAGAAAGATAAAGAAGATAAGAAAAAAGGTAAAGACGAAAAGGATAAAAAGAATGTGCATCCGTCTTAAATGAAAAAGGAAAAGAAGACAAATCGCTAAGAATAAAAGATGCAAAAATCTACTTTGCGGAAAGAAACCAGAACTATAAAACATAGAGATAGCTCAGTTTATGATGATCGGCATAGATCTAGTTGTTTTATTACCGATTATTTTTGTGCGTGTCCTTTGGTGCAAAGAAGGCCTACGGCAATCGATTTTATGTTGTTTACATTCATATCATCATCCTTCCCTATTGAGTAAATAGCTGAAGCAGCAGCAAAAGTTGCAGCAGCAGCAGCAGCAGTAGTAGTAGTAGTAGTAGTAGTAGTAGTAGTAGTAGTAGTAGTAGTAGTAGCAGCAGCAGCAGCAGCAGTAGAAATAGTAGTAGGTATTTATAGTTTGACGCAGCACCCTTGCACCTACACAAGCTGTATCATTATCACCATCTGAGAGTAAAATTATTGTTTACAGATTGGCCGACAGGGATAATACAACATCACTGTCCAATTGCTTCACAGTTTGTCCCCTGGGATGAGGATCGAACAGTGGAAGTCAAGCTTCACTTGTCTTTATGCGCAACACACGTCTTGACGTCAGGCCAGGGGACGTCATCACTACAGTGTATACCTAAAAATTGGCATTTTTTCAAACCGGGATAAATTGCCTTTCTGGCAAATTAATATTTCGTGTGTTAGCGACAAGAAAAAACTGTCCTAATCTTCAGATTTTTATCCGTTTGGCCAAATCAAAACAAGAACTGTGGGTACAAACCAATACTCTCTCGTGATTTATTGAAAATGCTTTGATATCTGCGACAGGGCAAACTTCTTATTTTTTTTTATCCAATATCTACTGATATAAAAAGGAATGAAATGCAGTTAAGTGTATTGAGATTGCAATAAAAACCCTAGAATTTCATGATGCTGAACAAAAAAAAAGAAGTTATTTTACAAATAAACAAAATTGTTGGATTTATAATACCCTAGGACTTTACCCTAAGCACCGCCAACTTCGTTCAAGAGCACTTGTACAGGGGCACATAACCCTGCATATCTTTTCAGATGAATCAAGTAAGCCGGTCCAACTTTAGAACGACGGCCAATTCGTCACCAATAACAAACGTTTTTGTTTTTTAACTGACATTACAGACTATACTGGTTTCATTATTTTTATAGTTTCCTCGATCTGCTTTCCCGATTTTCACGTACGCGTAGTGAGACACGGTGCGTGTGCTTAAGGTCTCTATTGTCTTTTTTGCATGACGCCAGGGGGGAAGGCGTCAGTCATAGAATATACCAATAGAGCATTTATAACTTAAAAGTTGTGATCAGAGGAGCTAAATTTGGAGGTTATTAAGTACTCAGAGAGTTGAGGTCGAGTGCTCTGAACCATTTTGGAGTTGAGAGTTCTTACTGCCTCGGGATCAAGGCTGAGGAGAATTACTGCAAGACGGGCAGATCTAGCAGGATTGATACTGATATTATTACACACAGGCGGAGAGGATTATTTCGATCGGATTGTGTTTGCGATGAGTTGGATATATCGGCGGTCTAAATGTTCAGCAGCTGTTGATTTCATGGTTTACAGTGATATATAACCACCGTGGGCGTCTTGATACGACGGCTTGACGAAGGGCGTAAATATAGCAAGGCAGATCTTTACAATAGTCGGCGGAGGAAAGTGTTTGAATTTAGAGAAAAACTGCATAGATCAAGATTGAAAGAAATATGAGGAGGAGTTTTGATGGAAAGATGGAAAAGGCAGAGACAAAAACACGTGGGGGAGGGGGTAGAGAAAAAGATCGAGAAGTCGAAAATAACGATAAAGGTTGCGAGAGAAAGAAAGGCAGAGACAGAGATGTGCAAATGGCTTTCTTTGGTTGGCTTTCTTTGGTTGGATTTCAAGAGTGCGCCGTTTTTTTGTTATTGTTTGGTTGTTAGTTTTAACCTACCTTTTTGCTTGGTTTTGTTCCACCGAGAAATATCAGTCATTTCAGCACTATGTGACCGCAGGTCAAAAGTGGAATCGATCTTGTTTAAAAAATGCGGATAATTTTCCAAGACATTAATACATTGTATTTATGATTTAGATTCTACTTCATTTCGTGGAAAGTAAAAATCACAATTCACATAAAATGATAGATAAATCAATGCATTCTCTAGGTACAACTTTCCAGCGACTTTGTACACAGTCGATTGGTGGCATCCATAACATACGATGTACAATCAGAAAGTATATAACACCACGAAAAACCAGCCAGGACGAGAAAGGATACACGAAAGTCGATGGAAGAGACTTTATTGGCTAAAACATAAAACTTATGGCCCGTTTGGAGCGTTTAGTTTTACCAGAAAAATAGCTTGACGAGATGTACACTTAGAACAGTAGAGATGTTGTGGAAAAAGAACGATGTTAAACTGACGTTTATTGAAGCCACATCAAGGGAAAACGGTAAAGTTGGAACATGTGGATACGGACACACATACCAAAACTATCAGTTTGGTCATATTTTTTCGATTATGCCAGAGAAAACTGACATATAAGTTAAGTGTTAGCTACGAAGTATTTTAATAAAAATGTGGATGGACGAAAATGTTTCGAACACTAAAAGTTTCAAAAAAGCATCAAAACCTCCACGACTGTTTCTAAGTAAGCTGATAAAACGTTTTCCCATTCGTGCCTGTAGAAAAGCTGATCCAAGGCTGCAACAAAACTACATGTAGTTGGACAGCAAGAAGCCACAAATGATCCTGAATTAATGGGCAACTTACAGCTCCACAAAATTTCTCGAGAAGCGAGAAACCAATTGACCACTCCTAGATGTAGCCAGATGTGTGAGTCACCGCTGCACGATTCACTCTAGTCTCACATAATGAGTCTGATTATGCAGCAGGCGTTGGTGGAACTGGTTAATGGAGGCAACTTCTATCGGAGAGAACCGTACGCCTGTGATCAAAACTCAGAACCAACCACTCACGACATATCCCGCTTACCTTGTTAGGATTGAAAACAATACACAAACACAATCTCGGAACTTGTCAACAAAATGTCCGAGAAGAAATGGAGGTAGAGAATATTCCGATCTGTAGATTTAGCTGTTGTGGAGATCGTTATGTGAGAGTTACTTCGGTTCTGGTGCTTGTTGTTTGGGAACTGTGTTGCTGGCTCTGATGTAACTGTTTTGTATGAGTCAATCACAGGGCCGAGGGAGCAAGAGTTGCTGCCTGGGAGCGCTGCCGAGCAGCAAGAACCTGTTCCCGAATGTCTCCGAGCACTGCCGAACAGCGAGAAACCTGTTTCCGAATGTCTCCAATCTTTGCCGAGTGTAGGAACGAGGCGGCTATGCCAGCCGTGATAAGCCCATGCTAATGGTATGGGCGGTAATGACGTCAGTGATGCTGGAGAGTATCGATCTCTGCGCGCCTGCCTACCCGGCTCTGTCCTGTCCTGGCTCTACTCCTGGCATGGCCTGGTACAGCGCTGCTGCAGCAGCCCACAGCTTATCGACCTGGCCACTCCAACTTGCCTCACATTTTTCATTTCTTAACTTTCATCCTCAGCTTGGCGGTTCCAGCCTCCTCTGTCCTGATCAAAAAGGCTTTCCGAGAGGATTTTCCACTTTCGGGCTTAGTCACTGTCTTCTCTCTTCACATTCCTTAACTTTCTGGCGAGGGAGGGGTGGAGGGGAGGGGTCTTTCTTGAAGGTAGTTTTAATTCATTTTTCTTACATCCCATGAGTTATTGGGTTATTTGATGTTTGTTGAAAGCACACTTTATCTATTTATTGTCCCTCTGTTGCCTAGTCACTGTATATTAAGAGAACACAGAATTCTAGCAGATGATATGCTGATATCAACATAATTTCACTTTATAGGAGTTAAAACGAGACAGACAAATGGCGACTCGTATAAACGACAGAGTAATGTAGAACAGACCATTTTTTCTCTTGCCCCCATAATAGGCTTAGATTCAGGCGGAGAAAGGGGGAGGGAAAAGGGATAGAAGTGAGGAGACATATTCAGGAAACTCTTTAGACATGACCGAACACAATTAATACAGAGAGAAAGGCAAGGGAGAGAGGGAGGGAAATAGTTGTAGGGAGTCCAGTGTTATAAACATGGAAACCATTTATGCGCGATACGCAATAGTTGCCAAAAAATCAGGCCTTTGATAACCAGCCTGTTTTGCTGCGTACAAGTTGGGGCTTGCGTTTCTTTCAAAGAAAAAAAAATTCAATTGATAAACAACATACATGGAACTCTTGTTCTGATCTCGCTTGAAAGTTATGTACCAAGGAAGTCGTGAAGAATTTTCATGCTGCAAGTGAAAATCCTTAACTGACAAAGATGTTGCCGATACATTCACAAATATGTAAATACAAGCTGAGTAACTTACTTTTACGTCTTTTGTATTTATTTATTGAGACGGTTTTGCATTATGGTTTAGGATATGAGGGGCAAAGTTACAGCAAACAAAAGAAAAACAAAGAGTGTTATGAAGCGCCATAGAGTTTTCAGACAATGGCAAATAAATCCCAACTTTTACTATCCAGCGCTAAGTTCTGAATTGAACTTCCACCCGTTCTGTTTTTTTTTTTTCAAAAGCCTCAATTATAACGTATGACGGGAGAATTTTAAAACTTCAAATCAGCGCCATAAAACGAACAGTGTGGACAGGGAACAGGCTGGCAATCAAAGTTTAATAGCGATGAAGAAACACTTCACTTCGTCTCGGAATAATAATGTCAACTAATGAACTTGCGATCTATAGACAGCCCAACCTGCATTCAAATCACCTGTGACCTGTGAGCATCATACAGACCTATAAACCTAAAAGTCAACAGCAATAGAATGAGTACACTCTTAGTAAACATCATTGGAGTCGGGGGGGGGGGGGGGGGNNNNGGGGGGGGGTGTTCATAGAGTTAGAAGGATAGAGAACTTAAAGAGCATACGGTAAAAAGGATTATGAAACTCATTCGTGGTGGGTTGTTTAGCCTTTATGAAAAAGGCCTCGGAATAGATTTACATGTATTATTATGACGGTTAAAGGTTGAGTTTATTTATCGGCCTTTATAAAATACATGTAATATTGATACATATGTGTACTGATCAAAATAGTTCAAAAGCCATTGATCTCCCCTTAAACCTCCAGAATGCACGCCAGTCCATCGGTTTTTTAACGTATAACATCACAGTCTAAATGTTTCACAAATGCATCTAAAATGAAATTTGGTTCGCCGGTCTATCATGATGAAAGAAAACTTATATTTTTGCCTTAGTTCAAAATTCAACAAAGTGATCACTAGATCCTTTTAGTTCTTCCATGATTGCCGGCAGTTTGGCTTCTTCACTAAGACAACCTACCCTGCATGTCTTTGCCCAAGCTCTGCGCAAAAGTTACCCAGTAATTATAACGCTTCGTTGTGCTGAGAAATACTAGCATAGGAAAGGCGTAAAAAATCAATAGGAGCCGTGCATTATGGCACTTTCAAAAATATCTTTGAGCATCAATATTAGAAAGAACATGTATACAACGCGAACTGTTAGAGCGACCGATACAGTGATATTAGTTTGCCAAGTCCGGGTCTGGGTCTGTGTGACCTTGACATTGACCTCAGGCTGTGTTAATATGAAAATATTGCCATTTATCAAGGTGGTCTCAAGATCAACTAGTTGAGACGTGAGACGGATTTGAAACAATAAAACCGTGGGGATTAGCCAATACAAACTCAGTTTATCTTCGTCGTTACAACATTGCTATCCTTTAATGAATATGTCCCCACCTTATTCTTTTTTTTTTTTTTGTAATTTAAAAAACACTGTTGAATCTAAATTTTTCTTGAGACAAATCAATGAAAGGAGTCAACTGTAACAGTAGAACCTTGACAGTTCTTGCGCATTCAAAGCTTATGTTATTATGGCGTACATTATGATTGTATGAGAATAGTCTTTAACTTGAAAACGATAAGACTTAGAGTCTAACATATCTACCTTATGAGGCTGTCACAAAAGTCACGAATCTGTCGTTTGTAATATGACTAAGTATTTCAAAGCATCTCCAGAGGCTGGTTTGAAAAGAGTTTCTTCCCTTCACTTAATATAAACCACATAATACGTAATTGTGTATTACTGTAAATTTTTCTTCAAAGACCTTGCTTTTTTTTCAATGAAAGAAAGTACCATGATTTTTGTCCAGCGTCACAACCAACAGATTTTGAGTCTGACCATTTCTATATAATGTATATTTCTTGGTCAATCCATTTATATTTATGATCTATCTTCATCATAATATACTTTGACGAATATATTACGTCATTAGTATCATGGTAAAATATGGTACAGTATTATTATTTCTTTGTCATTTCTGAAAATATTTGGTCTGTTCATCACAGACTTCTTGTCACAGCTTTACATCTCGTACATATTAAAGCTTATTTATAATGACAGGCTTAAGCCTAAAGAATAAGAAACTCCCCAATACAATACTTTACACCTTTACCCCCGACAGACCAATAAACATCAGAGCAAATTCAACCCATCATATTTCAGAACATTGCAGTACAGCTGCCTGTAAAGCACTCAAATACTAACATTTCACACATTTAAAGTAATTGTCTATAACTAGGTAGTATCCATTTTGCAGGAGTTGAACTGGAAAAAGGGAGCATAAATTGCTCTCATAAGGCAATTACAGCATAGGTCCTGTTTGGGATCGAACCTGTATCTGCGGTTTCATTAGTCTGCCTCACAAACCATAGAGCTCCGCTGCCCAAAACCTAGAGGCTACAATTTTAGTGTTCAAATTTCTGCAGCCTGAGACTCAAAATTCACTAAAATAGAAAGCCTGATGAATTCTGTAAACAATAACTGAGTCAGTGCAAAGTTCACAAGAATATACACAACCCTCATACATAGAGAAAGTCAGCTAAAGAAGCTGCTCTGCTTGTCCAATGTGAATAGAAATGTGTACCAACCAGCACAAAGAGTCGAATGTTAAAAATTTACGTTTTTGAAAATGCCTTAAAAAAGTAAATCTATCCTTCCTTTTTTCTATATTATAATAGAAAAGAACTTATGAAATCTTAAATATGTCTTGTATCCAGTCCAAATGAGTCTTACATCGCAAGGCCTCATTTTGAGACATAGGCTTTCAAAGTTTAGTGGGTGTTCAGAGGTCATTTTTTATTAATTTTAGAATTTAACACTAAAACCATTTCTGAACAGTTTCAGGCCTGATTCATGTTGAATTTTGTTGTTTTGCGAGTTTAATTTTAATTGCTATAGTCGCTGAGGGCTTCACACTTTTATAGTTGTCAAAACTTTAAATGCAATTTTCTCCCCTTTCAGAAATTTTGCAAAGCCTAGCCTTGCCAACTTTGAACAGCTATAACTCCACAGAGAAGCATGGTAGAGCTTTTCTGTTTATTGAATTTGAAAGTAGAGAAAACAAGCTCTTTAATGATACCAATAACAAACTATTTTCCAATTTTAACTTGAGACTCATTTGCCTATTTGGACTGGTATCAAGACATAATGGTAATGCACTTGTAACAAAATTTTGATAAAGTGAAAACCTCCAAAATCAAAGACTTTTTATTCAAATTACTCATAATTCAAAGTTTTAGAAGTGCGAAGTTTATTTTTCCTCTTTGACATTGTTAGATTTAAACTTCTAATTGAATTTCACCAGGTTCAATTTTTTTTAATCGAAGTTCATAATTAAGGTTTGTAAAAGGTTTTCTAAAAAGCCGGAGCTGTTTCATTTTTTTTCAAAATATGGCTTCTGATGATTAAGAGTCACTGAACTTAGTTGCCATCTCAAAACAAACATAGAGGTGTCTCTCAGTCCTGTAACCAATGTGAACGGAAACTTCAGGAAAAAATGAGAGGTGGTGTTTATACTAATACTAATAAATAGAGCATAAAATAGTCGGACTTAAATAAACTTGATTTTCTTTGTGTATTATAATTCGAACCCTCTTATTCTTTTTTTCCCTGGGCCTTTGGTTTGTATGTAAAATGATCCGACTGGTTAGTAAGATTAAAAAGACATCATAAATTAAAAGTTAAAGGCACCAGGATTTATGACAAAGAAGTCCTACGAGAACATATTAGTTTTGTTGTTATTATTGCTATTCCCTCCGCCCCATTGAGTTGTGGGGAGGTACATCCCCAGTCCTAATCCCTAATGGACTGACCAAGCATCACCATTTGTCGAAAAGTTTGCATCATATCTTGTGCTATGGTGACTATGTTAGTATTAGTGACCTATTCCTACTTTAATTGAGAATGTGGTTAGTAAATATGAAAAAAGAGCACTCTTATTCTTAATTTGAAGTTTTCAACCATTTCCATGAGATTTGAATTAGGAGGTTTCCCTTGTGATTTCATGCACTTTTTTAATGATTAGGAGATCTCAATATATTCTAATGGGCTACATTTAGAATTAGCTAATGTCAAATTTTGAGTAGTTGTGAGATACATTTTCTGATGAGAAAGGATGAGTGTTACAGGTTGAGTTTCACAATTAGATAAACATACTTACGGGTTCGGTGAGCAGAAATCACTCAGCCAAAGCTGTAGCTCTGTAGATTTGAGATTCTCGGTGTTGAGATTTGGGCCAAATCAATGACGCACACAGTTATGAGCCTGAGAAGGAAGATCACAGATTTAGCTTGAAATAATAATATAAGCATTAAATAACCAGAGTTTTTTTTTACAAAAAAAAAGAAGTCAAATTTGCTTATAAATGTTTAAGTTGCTGAAGTTGATTTTCAATCAATTTAATTCTTTTTAAGTGTGCATGTGTGTGTGTGTGTGTCTTATGGGGACAACTACACATGATAAGTACTTGCACACTTGTAACTCAATTCACCTATTCAACGTTATTGGTTATGTCCTCTTAAAGATCAAGTTAAGCAGTTCTCATGTTGCAATTACCATGAACAAGATACTGATAGTTTCATTTTGAACACTGCAATTTTTTCTCAGCTTTAGAGTGTTGAAAACTGCATAAATTATTAAAATTTTAAGGAACAACCATCTAAAATTATTTTGAGAGAAAAAGAGAAATAATCTACCTTCAAAACAAACTTTTCTCGTTTGAAAATTTAAGTTTCCAACATCCAACTTATTCTTACTGGTTGCAATTTAAGTATATGCTACCTCCCTTTTCTTTCAGCTTTCAAGCAGTAAAAATTTCAAAAGATTAAACTTTTTTGACAGATATACAGATAATTTTATATTTATAAACGTATTTTAAGTTTCAACACAAAAATACCTAAATTGTCATTAAAAACCAACGTGAATTGCCTCTTCATTAAACCATGAAATTAAAATTCAGAGATCATAAGAGCCTTGACAATTTTGATAAATTGAAAATTCACATAATTTAGATTATTTAAGCCTTGGAAGATTTTAAAAATAAAATTGTGCCAGTAGAAGTTTTAAAATATTTTTTAATGGAACTTTTTCTAATTTTTTTATTTCATCAGAACAGTAAGAGGTTGTTTTTTTTAAATTTGAGTAGCTGAAAAAATGTGTTAATAATATTAGGTATCATAGGTAAAATTTTCAAACTCATTGAAACACATTTGAACTAGTTTGAGTGTATAGATTTCATTTGATTTGAAATTGAATGAAAAAAAACATATTACCTGGCTTATATACATTTTCACTAGCAATCAAGAGAATATTATATGGGATGGAGATGGATCTTGTAAGTGTCTAAAATACTTCTCAACAAAATTAAATTGCAATAATTAACAAACTCAACTGAGCTTAGTTCTTTTTCTTTCCCTTCTTTAGTTTAATTCTACAATCTAAATTTAACATATTGAACTGTTTCAAACCCACCTCATTTTAAAGTACTATTAGAAATGAAACAAAATCTGACTGTGTGTGCATTTTTAAGGCAGGATGTGGGGGTAGAAGAGTTGATTTTGGCAAAAAATATCGACATTTTTATTTTACTTGTTCCAGGTAGTGTAACTATTCATGAATATACACGTAATCAAGTCCGAATGATGTTATATAGCGAACATTTTATGAAAAATTAATTTGAAGCACACAACGCCCCTCCCCCCCCCTCACATGATTTTGAGAAAAAACGTAAACAAAAATGTCAAAAATGCCGTTTTTTAACTAATCAACCCTTAAATGTATTGTAATATGTATTGTATATTGTTGGAAAGCTTGACCTTTCCAGCTTTCAGTACTTTAGTATGATTCGCTAGACTCAGAATCGATATGAACTAATGATGTTGGACTATCTCAGGCATTCAAACTTGTTTGTTCGGTTATCTCCGGCTCATTTGCACACCCGAGGGTAACCAAAGTAGCAGATCTAGGCCACAGACATGTGCAGTGTATAGTAAAAGAGTGGCCTCTCCTTGGTTCATCATGGTAGCACCCATATGTTTGTAAGCAAAAAAGTTTCAAAAATTGAACACATTTGAAATTTTTTTTTACTCCCACTCCCAGACTGGAAATATAATAAGTCAGGCTGGTTGATCTATCTTTGTCTCTAGATCTAGTTTCCAAAAATGTTTACTTTGAAAAAATCCCTTCATTTATAAAAAGAAAATTATGATAGATTTTTTTCCATTAAATAAGTGAAATTCTACTTGATACCGCTACAGCAATTTAAAATGGCAGCCATTACCATAGCAACAAGAGCTTTTTCTTGGAATTTATTTCCTGAATCTCATTTCTGGATTGATTCTGGTCCTACCATATAAGTCTCCAAAAAAGAGAGAGATAGAGTTAGCATTATATAAGCTTGGAAGTCGTGTACATTCTTTTTATTTTCTATTAAAATATGAACTACAATTAGCACAAGGTTCATAGATAGTGTTTTTCATGATTTAAGCCCAGAGCCAAGACATAGTCCTGCACCTCTGGGGTCCTTGATATAAATACATGTTTTCAAGAAAAAATGAAAAATGAAAATTCCTTTCTAGATACTTCTTAAATAAGTTTAGGCTTCGAGGTGATAGCTTTAAAACCCTGGTGTTAAAATGGGTTATCATCCCCTTCATTTTGTCAGTCTTGCCAGTGTGCCAATGCCAGGATTATCCAGAGGTGATTATAAACCAGGAAACTAATTTAGTGGGCTTTATCCAGGGATTGGCCCGCTGGTGTTAAAAATGGGTTGTTATTCCTTTCATTTCGTCAGTCTCGCCAGCGGGCCAATGCCAGGATTATCCCATTTAGTGTTTATAATAAATCATAAGGGGTTAGTAAAGGAGTGTGTTTTGCCTTTGGCTAATTTTGATTTATCTATATCTGAAGATTGTGAGTCTAAGATGTAATGACAACTGCCCAATTTGCACAAAATTATCAAATTCAGGGTTTCTAATTCCGTTTCTAGTTCTCTAGACATTTATAATCTAGAACTGTAGATCAGATTAGAAGTGAGTTTATCAAAGTAAAAAATCTAATCAAGATCTAGACATCTTGACCTAGAATAGAATCTAGATCTATTCCTATTGTACATCTAGATGCTTGGTTTCTTATGTTTATGAGAGTAGAGACTGGAACTAGATTCGAGATACCTCTAAATTATTCAAAAACTAGATTTAGATCTAGATTTCATTCTGCACCCTGCAGTCTAGCTTAAGAATCTACATTATAGATTTGCAGTATACATAGATTTGCAGACAAGCCGCACTTTCGATGAGTCACATGACAGTGACTTTAACGACTGCTACTGCTAGAGTCAAATCATACCAAGGATTTATAGATCTAAGCAACGTCTACTTTCCATCGAAAGCCTTAAACTATGCTAGTATATACTACAAAACACACTTACAAGATAAATCTTGTGAACGTAAAATCAAGCAACTTTGACTTGCAGTTGAAATTTGTTTTAAAATAAATTGACCCGAGATGGAAAATAATGAGATGTCTTTGCCCGATTGTTTTGATAATTCCTCGGGTATATTTTTGTCTCCTCGAAAGAAGAACTTGGGATACCGGAAACCGTCCCATTTAATTCTGCTGTGTCTAGTTACGTCTTTTTTCTTCTGCGTGTCGTTGAATAACTGCACACAACTAGACACGTGGAAAACAAACTGAAACTTTGAAGTCGATGTTCTCAAAATGTGTTAAGTTGATGTAGAACCATCCTCTTGATCTGTATCCATCACTCTGCGTCCCAGTTCTCCGATTCGCCGATTCGGACGTATGACTCCTGACAAACTCCTGGTGGAGAGCCTTCTCCACCCAGTAGGTCTATGTCTTGATAGGCATAGTACTAACGGGAGCTAAATGGTTTGATTTAGACTGTGCAAAAGAAAAGTCTAAGTTTAAAGAGTTTCAAATGCGTTTCTTGGAGAAGGGGACTGACGAAGCAAGAACTGCCATGTGTCGAGCTAGAAGTAAATACAGGAGTATGCGCTGTAGGAAAAGAAAACAGTATTATAGACACGAAGCTAATACATACGTCTTTCTTAGTAGAACTAACCCGGAGAAGTTTTGGAACCCGGCGCGAAATAAATACACAAAACACGCTAAAAAAGAATGCACCTTTTTTGACCATTTAAATTACTAGCAGAAAGGGAGTCAGAAGTTAGTGATGAGTGTAGGGAATTTATTAGGGACAACAGTGGGACAAAAACAGAAGACATGAAATTGGACATTTTGGACGAGGCAATTAAAATGAATGAACTAGACCTAGCAATAGACAAGTTAAAGACGGGCAAAACATCTGGGGGTGATCACATTTTGAACGAATTTATCAAACATTCTTGCTTTACAACGAAAATCTTCTTGTTAGCGTTGTTCAACAACATTCTGCAGTTGGAATTTTCCCTTCAGGATGGGCGGTAGGCAGTGTTGTACCAATTTTCAAAGGGAAAGGGGACAAAAGCGAGGCAAATAGCTATCGGGGTATAACGTTGTTGAGCTGTGTGGGGAAATTGTTTACAAACATTCTAAACAAAAGACTTCAAGTATGGGCGGAGCAAGAGGGCATCATTGGGGAGGAACAGTTTGGTTTTAGGGGGGATCGGGGGGTCACGGATTGTGTTTTTACGCTACATGGACTTGTGAAAATACTGTTCTCGACGAATAAGACGCTGTACTGCGCTTTTATTGATTATGAAAAAAGTCTATGACTTTTTGAATAGGACAATAGTATGGGCTAAATTGTTGCAAGAAGGAGTGAGCTCTAAGTGTGTGAGAATTAAAAAAAACATGTATTCAAAAATTAAGTTAGAAATACGAACAGAAGAAAATAGGGGATATTTTAGCAGCAATGGTGGAATATTGCAAGGAGAATCAACCTCGCCGATTTTATTCAGTCTTTTTGTGAACGACCTTAGTAGATACCTGGATTGCGGCATTGGTCTTAAAATAGAAAATGTATTAATTAAGCTGTTCATGTTTGCTGATGATATGGTCTTATTCAGTGAGACTAGGGATGGGCTACAACGTGGTTTAAACGAACTACACGCACACTGCATGAAATGGGGACTTACCGTAAACAATAATAAAACTAAGATTGTGGTATTTAAAAAGGCAGGAAGAATTTCTAAACAGGATAATTGGACGTACAATGGCCGCCCTATTGACGTTGTATCTTGTTTTAAATATTTGGGGTACCATTTGTCCAACCAGGGAACTTTAGAATAGGCACCAAAGAGCTCATCAAGTCAGCAAGGAAGGCATTGTTTGCTCAGAAAAAATCGATATCTAAAAACTCAGAAATTTTGCCCTGTACCCAACTTCAACTTTTTAGTAGCATTGTTGAACCAATCCTGCATTATCGTAGCGAAGTGTGGGGCCCTTCCAAAGCAGATCCTATCGAAAGATTTTATTTAGCATTCCTAAAATCAATTCTTTGTGTAAAAAGTAGCACCCCCAGCTGTTTTGTATACGGTGAACTAGGAGTTTTTCCATTATTTGTCCAACGAAAGGTTAAAGTCATAAAGTATTGGTTAAAACTTATTAGCGCTGATCGCAAAAATCTTTTTCCATCGTCAGTGTACAAACAGTTATTGAAATTGTCTCATGATAAACCGAATTGTATTACTTAGGCCACGGTTGTTAGAGATATTTTAAATAAATGGGGATTAGGGTATGCCTGGATTAATCAGTGTGTTGGTAATGAATCGCAGATTCTATCAATTTTTAAAGAACGAATTAGAGATAATTATTTATTTGCAGGACTGGTGGGCTGAGGTTGAAGGTAGCAGTAGTTTCCGATTGTATAAGCATGTTAAGCCCTCTTTTTGTTATGAAATTTATTTGAGTGTATGTGTAAAAGCGCATAGAATTTCCTTAAGTAGAATCGTCTTAGTTCCCATGCATTTAATGTTGAGAGGGGTAGATGGGGGGCATAAAGAGTACCTGTAAATGAAAGATTATCTACCGTCTGTGGAATCTTTGAAGATGAATACCATTGTTTGATTGAAAGCAGTAAATTCAAAGAATGTAGACTAGGATGCTTGCCAGCGAAGCTTGCAGAGAAACCAAGTATGTTTGAATTTATCAGCTTTTTAAAGACTGAGAATGAAAGAGAACTTAAAATGCTATCTGCTTCATGTGCGCGAGTGTTGAGAGATTATACGAAAAGTGTCACGTGAATGAGAGTTTTCCGGCTGCGTAGCGCGAGCGTGTATATATATATACATATCTAATTGGTGATTGTACTTATTAATTGTACTTGAAAACTATACCTGAAGATCGAATGTTATTCTACATGTATATTGATGAATTGGGCTCTGGCCTATTAAAACTATTGAATTGAATTGAACTTGTGCGATTGGTCGCCGCTGGTCAAGATCTTTCTTGGTCTATAGTTTAAGTTCGCCTGATGGCAAGCTGATTATGAAAGGTCCTTGCTAGTTTACTTATAACATAAGCGGGGCGTGTTGGTGGCATGGATCCTCGTGACTCTCCCCCCTCCTCTTTCACTCTCTCTCTCTCTGTCTCTCTCTCTCTCTCTCTCTCTCTCTATCTATCTATCTATCTATCTACATGTATCTATCTATCTATCTATCTATCTAGCTATCTAGCTATCTAGCTATCTATCTATCCCTTTCTCTCTCTCCAAAGCGCTATCAGCTGCCACCTCCGACAGGACTGCTTGTCTGGCATGCAGTCGACATTTTCATACAGTGTTTAACGTTATTGGTGTATTTTTTGTGCTTTGGTCACTAAGGCCGCTGTGGCCGTGCTTTCGACATCTTCACCTCTGATGATGTCAGCTTTGCTTGTCCATCAGTGGCCTGCAAATCAATCTCTCCTCCCCACAGACACTAGTGTGGTCTGTGCTCATCCCTTTGATAGTATGAGATATTGGCGGCAGGGTAGGAGGGGAGGTAAGCCTATAATGGTTGTTTTGTTGGGGGCTGCTTCCATCAGATTTTAGAATCTTTCCCAGCATTCTTAATCTTATGTAGTTTCTATCTAGTTTTTCTCTTTTATTCTTTGTTGAGGTCCGTGCATGTTGGGTCGAGACCCATGCATCTAGACCACTGTGGCTTGAAAGAAGCTGGGCCGGTAAGGGGCACTGTGTCGGAGTCTCTGGCTGTTTATTCTTGATGGAGGTGGAACCTTTTCATAAAAAGAAATAGACATAGATCTAGAACCTTTATAATGTGCTCAAGACAGCGAAAATGTAGGTCAGATTGCTTCAGTCTTTGACTCAATTTTTAGAAAACTGTGGCACAAGTAGCCATGTGCGTGTACCTCAGGTTCACTAAAGAGTGAGAAGTTCGAACTTTGTCATTCTTATAACACCCTCTAACAAACCATATGTTTTTGTACTGGCCGAAATCAGTTCTACTTCGAGTTGTAAAACTTCGAAGATTTTCTTTCAAACATAATTAGGCCAATGCGTAAAACTTCCCACAAACCAGCTTACTTGCGCAATATTTGATTCCGTTTTAGAGGTAATGATAATAGTCATGACAAATGAAAAGTTCTTTGAGGCCGGGTAAAAATATCTTTTTTTTTTTAGTACCCGAGATATTGCATTTTTAAAGTTGTGCATCAGTGAGGCATGAAGCAAAATTAAACGTATCGAAAATTTGGGCGATAGCCTACATAATGTAGTCATACAGTAGATAATCTCATTTTGAGATGTTCTTTCAACTGCCTTATGGTTATATAAGATGAAAAACATGATAAACTTTCAATAAAAACTAGAAAACTTTAAGTTAAGCTTTGACTGTGTTACAGAAGAATTATGTCAAAGTTAAGGGATGGCCGTAAGAAACAAGTTATTTGTTTACTTAAAACTGTTTTGGAATACTAACATCTGTTGTTTTTTTAAGAAGAGAAACAGGCCCGATCTTTTGCATCATTTAAAGTGCAAATATTAGATCTACTTTACACAATTCTAACCTAGTCATGTTCATGTCGAAGAAAAAGATGGAGATAACGCGTCATTTCAAGCCAAAGTGGTCGAGATCTAGTTCTAAGGTTGTGCCACTCTTCCCACTGTCTTTAGTTTGAGTTGCAGGCCACGACAAGGGATTCCTTTAATGGTGTGTCTCCACGATCAGAATCGTACCCTTGACAACTGGGGTAGTTGAGATAGAAAGAGAGAAGAGAGCAATTATTTAAACCCTGTAAAGGTGTTTCCGGGGAAAAGAGGGAGAGAGAGAGAGAGAGAGTGATTTTGATGTAGAGTGTGCAGACTTCACACTGACCACTAGGGTGTCTTATGTGCTAATTACAGCATGGTCGTGGTTAAGTCAGGATCCAAGGTAGAAATAGTAAAGTGCTAAGACAAATCGTACCGGTAAGAAAGTAGGCGTTTAGAGATTAAGATATATACCGGTACTTAGTGCTTCATGCTTCGCCCGGACTTCTCTAAGGAGCACACCACGGCTAGTGCAGCTGGAAGGAGAGAAGAAGCAGATCTTTTTGTGGATGACTTACTTGACTTAGGGCCTTTCGCATCTCAGTGCTCCGACTGGGACGCCTCGGCTGCTTCTCGAATCCTCGCTGTAAGCTTGGTCCACTCGTCTCTCTGCTTGCTATAGATCTCAGGTGCTCTAGATCGTGGCTGCTTTTCAGTTGCAAGTTGCTGTTTATGATTCGGGAAGGGTCTCGGTTGAGGACGACAGGGAGTGTTGTAAGTGGACGCCCTTTGAATTTGCTGCCTTCCGTCACAAAATATCCGCTCATTGCTTGATTAGCGGGAATTTGGCTGTCTCGTCTCAATATATGACCGAAAAGGCGCCAACGACTTTCAAGAATAAATATTGAGAGAGGGCGTTCATTGCACTTATTATACAGAGATGAATTTGTTATTTTCACGGGGTACTTGATGTTGAGTACTTTCTTTAGTTGTTTTCTATGGAACGCGTTAAGTCTTTCTTCTTGTGATTGTATAGGTGCCCATGTTCCGCAGTTATAGGTAAGAACTGACTTCACCAGTGCTTTATAGAGTTTTGTGGATACAAACTTTAATGGATAATTCTCACAGATTCCATGTAGTAATTGTTGAAGTGTCAATGGTTTTCATATGGTTTTTCGTGGCAAACCTTTCCCCTTTGTCTATATGATCAGCTGTTGCTGTAACACAAAGGTGAGATAGTGTAGGCCTAGTATCTGGGCGAGGAGCTGCTTTTGTAACTCCATCATTCAGTGGGTACCGGCGAAATATTGCACTGCGTGGCTCTTAATGATGAAAAGGCTAGAACCGAAGTAAAGCGTAAAGTTTGAGACTCTTATGTCCCAATTTGAGTTACTCTTAGCGTTATTGAAGTTAAAACGGTTGTGCTCGGTGAAGGCAGGTTGGTTGGTTGTTTGATTGAATTTTAACGCCCCAGTCAACTTCGAGGTTATATCAGAGACGGCGCTGGGGACAATTGAAAGCGTGCTACCACACTGTGATGTAAGGAGCGTTTGCATACACCACACCCAGTCACATTATCCGGACAACAGGCCGACTAGACTTAAGACTAAATCCATAATGCCAGACACTTGGCGGGTCAGCTGCTAAAACCAATTTTAAAGTCCTTGGTTTGACTCGGCCGGGGATCGGACCACGCACCTCTCGATCTCTGAGCGAGTGTCTTACCGCTAGGCCACAGAGCCGATCGGTGAAGACAGAGGAAGACATGTACAAGTTCTGTGGAGTGAGACTCTGATTGCGCATCCTTTTGTATGCCCTATTTTTTCTGAGATTAAAATGGTTCGTCAATATTATTTGAATATTTTATTATAGTGAAAAGTTTGAGGGTTGCGTAGTATTGTTTGCTCGTCTTGATGCACTCTCTGCTATGTTTTTTCAAGCCAATAGTGTGTCTCTGGCAGGGCCCAAAATTTAACCCTAACACCCTGTAGGTAACTTTCTTTACTACTTTCTTTACCTTCTAAATTTCAATAGCCTTAGATTTTAAAAAGCATCCTGATCGCGTCAAGTTGAATTATTGGAACAGCTCTGTAATGTGCTCCTCTTCATAACTCTATAATTATAAAGATAACCAACATTACCGCTTTAATTAGTATTACTGGAATGACTGGATGAGGGTAGTCTTAGGTAAATTTATGTATCACTCAGCATTACAGGTAACGAATACAAAATTATAGTTAACAGTTACCACCATCTAACCGACTCGGTCTTTTATTATTATCATTATCATCATCTTCATAACGATCACCACTTTGATTTCTCTATCGGTCATAAAACACTGGAATTAAAGTCCATTTTTTTATCAATTCATCATCATCGAGCTGATGCCTTAGACGTGTGCAAGCAGTTTTCTTTACATGTGCAAGCAATATTTCCTTCATAATATGCTAGCAATCTCCTCTCCATAATAATATACTCACAATATTCTCTACATGTGCTAGCAATCTTCCCAACATAATATGCTAGCAATCTTCCTAAGTGTAGTAGAAATCTTCTCTACATAATATGCTGACAATCTTCTCTAAATGTGCTAGTAACCTTCTAATTGTCAAACATTCGGTCCTGGAAACACAATATCAGGAATTATTTGCTGAAAGGACAACAAAGAATAGCTTGGACTTTTTGAAAACTCCTAATTTTATTAATACAAATATTCGCATTGTCCTTTTTCTTTGCAATACTCCGTCTACCAAAGCGATTGAATAAGCATCTTAAGAAAAGTTTTCAAATGAAGTTAAACAGTTGCCTTTTGTTGTTTTTTTTTTTAGCAACGTTGATTCTAATTATATCATGATAATAAAGTTAACATATAATAAATTTATACAAAAAAAAATAATAAAATTTAATGATGGTATTGTATAACTTATTAAACTTTATAAAAACACAATGCCACGTTGATGAAATTCGATAAAGCACTGGGTTTTATTGACGTATGTGTCCTACCGTATCAATCTCAATATGTTGCTCTTTATCCGGAGTTTAAAAGACTTAAGTAAGAGGATATAACCTCCAATTATTGAGACAATTTAATTACACCCAACACTGTATCCGGACTTAAAGATTCTTAAATAAAAAGATATCCTCTAACTATTGAGTACATTAAAATACACTTTATGCTTTATTAAAAAAAAACCTAAGTAAAAGGATATCCTTCAATCCTTGAGACAATTAATAAGACACTCTACGCTCTATCCGGAATTAATGATACTTAAGTAAAAGGGTACATCTATCAAGATTTCCACATAACTCTTGAATTCTACCCTGAACTGATCGTAAGTGAAGTCTGGGCCCAAATCTGACAGCGAAATTTCTATGCTTTTTTCGAGACCGCGGATGAAGTTGGGTACAACGCTCATGTCAAAAGTATCAAGGAAACTAATGGCTGCGTGGATCGACCCCATAAGGTAACCAATTTCATTTTCTACCCATCTCTTTAGCTCCCCATTGTCCAGAGATTTCGTATTTTCCTGTAACCATCTAAAGGACTGATTGTATGCTTTGTTGGTTTCCAACCTAAGAGAGGTATAACGAGGGGCTGTGACATCGAATCCCAGCTCCTGCAAGGTGTCAGATTGCCATTGTTTCATTTGCTGGAGGACAGAGTAGGCTCCCTTCAGAAACTTGTCTCTGGTCAGACCTTCTAGTTGTTGAGGAATGGACACGAAGATATTTTTCAGATCCCGCAGAGAATCCTGCAGTTGCTCGACCGTGGTGTTAGCTGCAATGTCGATTAGCGCGTTGAGACTAGTATTGAGGTTATGTCTGATGTCATCAGCGCTAGTGTTGGGAGTGATATCTAAAATATCCAGCAGACCATCTACAACGCTTTCCTCAACAGGCGCAGAGAAAACTAAAGTCGCCATCAGGGAGAGCACTGCCACGATCACTTGGACAGGGTTCATTGTGGACAGTTTTTGAGCTTGCGTCGATCTGGAAAATAGAGAATAGACAATGAAGCACAAATCTTATGACTAATATTACCTCTACCTCTACTAATGATACTACTTCTACTACTACTACTACTACTACTACTACTACTACTACTACTACTACTACTACTACTACTACTACTACTACTACTACTACTACTACTACTACCATTTCTGCTGCTGCTACTACTCCTTATCTAACACCTGCTGCTACCACTGCAGCTGCTACTGCTGCCGCTCCTCCTCCTGCTACTACTACTACTACTTCTTCTTCAACTTCTACTACTACTACTACTACTACTACTACTTCTTCTTCAACTTCTACTACTACTACTACTACTACTACTACTACTACTAGTGTTACTACTACTGCTGCTGCTGCTGATGATGATGATGATGGTGATGATGATGATGATGATGATGATGATGATGATGATGATGATGATGATGATGATGATGAGAGTACCACTATTTCACATGCTGCGGCGTCTGTCTTGCAACCATTAGAAACGAGTCTTAAGTCGAAATGGGTAAGTCGTAAGATAAGTATCACAGAAAAGCTTATTTTTTCTATTGTCAAACACAACAAATAGAAAAGCTCCATCATGTTTCTGTTTGAACTTTTAGCCGTTTGAAGTCAGTAGTGTTAGGACGTGACATTTGAGGAGGGGAAGAAAAAGGCATTAATTTATAAAGTTTAGACAGTTATACAGGTGTAGAGGCCTAAGCAACCATACCAAATAAGATTTAACACATACAACATGAAATTCAACATACATCAGGTGGGACAACTGTTTAGAAATAATTTTGCCGTCAATATCTGAAATTAAAAAAAAAGGATTTTTCCTCTGACCACTCACTAAACTTTAAAAACCAATAATCTCAAAACACGGCCTTTCGACTTACGACTCATTGGGACAGAATGCGATTATTACTGAAGAGTTAATTAAATGATGATGCATTACTTACCTGGAATGAATAAGATCGAGTTGATGATAGATTCCAAACATAAGTTACTCGCTCTATTTATCTTGGTAAAACTTTTTTTAAAATTTTCTCGGTTAAAAAAAACGGTTTTATCTTTATGATGTAATGTTGACGCAGTAGTACAACTTTACACACTTTAAACTTTACAAAATGTTGTAATCCATTTTAATAATCAGTGATGAGGAAGTAAGATTAGATACAGCGGACTGTTTCCCACAAAATTTTTTTATCAGACGCTTGAACTGAAGGCGAAGAGGGATTGACACAATCTCATGCAGCTTCTCCTCCCTAGGTTTAAATTTCCCTTTTTACAAAGTTTGTCCAACTATTGAAAAGTCTGAGGCACAATTTTAG
Organism: Elysia marginata; assembly: GCA_019649035.1. Lineage (NCBI taxonomy): Eukaryota > Metazoa > Mollusca > Gastropoda > Plakobranchidae > Elysia > Elysia marginata. Next base: position 4,367 of record BMAT01002783.1, on the reverse strand, counting down.
TTGGTTTTTTGGTGTTTGTTTTTTGTTATTTTTTTTTTATTCAAAACTGATTTCCGATACTTTTGTTTTTATTTTAACACAGATTTTTTTTTAATTTTAAGACTGGCTCACACTAATATGTTGTTGTATTGGGAGAGAGATCAGTTCATTTCAACCTGTGTTTATTGGTTAGCCTGCGTTTTCTGACTGTTAGGTAGCTGGAGCTCTTGAAACGTCTCACAGTTAACAATAATTGTTACATTACTTAATAGCATCGAGAAAGAAAAATAACATCTTTAGCATTAAAAAGAAAAAAAAAATGTTCACATCAACTGAGGCTGCCTGTGGCTGGGCACCCATTTTATATGTGGGTGGACTGGGGAAAGCAAGGGAAAATTGCTTTCCCAAGGATTGCTTTCCCAAGGCAATTGCAACATGGCATGGTCGGGAATCGAACCCGCGACCTCCAAATCTCGGGTCCGACGCGCTAACCACTCTGCCACGCTGCCCTCTTATACTTTATATATATACCAATGATTTTAGAACATCCTCTCCAAACCTCAACTTGATTAGATTTGCTGTTTCAATTCATTCTTATATGTGATGATGAGTCCACCATTTTAATGAAGTAGACAGGTTCTTCGGCTGGTGTGAAAGCAATTTTCTTAAAGTGAATGCAACAAAAACAAAAGGGGTTGTTGTAGATTTCAGAAAAAAATGTTGCGAAATTCTATCCTTGCAAATTAATAATTTAAATGTTGAAATTATTGACGTTATAAATACTTAGGAATAATGATAGATAACAAAATAAACTGGAAATCCCATATGGATGCATTGTACAAACGAGCAAATCAGTGTTTGTACTTCTTGCGAAAGTTAAGATCACTTATGATAAGATGCGAGCTTCTAGAAATATTTTACACAGCCACTATTCAGAGCATATTGACATTTGGGATAACAGTTTTGGGAGAAAATATAAATATGCAAGACAAGAAAAAATTGAACAAGTGTCTGCCACCATTTGATGAGCTCTACTATTAATGTTATTAAAAAAGAAGACCTTGAAAATAATGGGAGATAAATCGCACCTACTGAGTACTACTTGCAAATGGTCCCAAAGACCAGAGCGTTTAATGTCTACAAAATGTCGGACTGAGAGATACAGGAAGTCATTCATTTCTTCATCTTTAATGAACAATAAATTGCTGCCCATGTTTTATGTGATACTTATTGTTATCACTATACATGTATTTATACTAAATTTGACTCTTTACATACTAAAATCTTTAATGCTACATGTTTTTATACACATTTACTGCTTATGTAATACCCAATATATTTATACGCTTTCACTTCGCTCCATGCCTTTATATCTACTTATCTTTCTCTTACAATACATGTATATCTAAAATATTTTCTTCTATACACGTTTTTTATTTGATTTCTGATTTTTTATACTTTTGCCCCTTATATATATATATATATATATTTGTCCACAATGACCCCATAACTTATTGGTTTATGCCGTGGCTGTGAAAGCTGAAGTGCTAAAAGACGAGCGAATGTGGTAGAATAGCTGAGTCATGATTATACGAGGGCAGGCTGATAATTAAGTTCAGTTTAATCGTAACTTTTTAATTTTTCACTGCATAAACAATACGTCAAACGGAAGCTTAATATCTCAGCTGCGTATCTAGCACTCTATTTTTCGACGTAGTCACCGTCGCGATCAACACACAGC
>BMAT01002776.1:406675-416695 GCA_019649035.1 Elysia marginata | reverse complement strand
GGGTGCGAACTGAGACAGAAACTATAGGTTGATAGAAATATGAGAGAGACATACATGGGTCGTTAAAAAAGTTTTGCCTTTAAACTCCCAATTTATTTACTAATGATAGTACATACAACAGTTATACTTCAAATGCCAGCTTAGGATGTCTGTTACATGGCTGTACCTTTACTCTTAAACACAGTCGCCATCTTTTTCGCTGCAAGTCCGCCAACTTTGAACGCATGCCGTCGGGGGAAAATTCAGGTGGCTTTCCTCTGAACCAGCAACGCACATCTAGTTGAACTTCATCGCCATAAGATAGAAAGACCAATCGAGAAAAGAATGACAGAGACTTATACAGAGATATAAAGAGAAACGTATAGAGAGTGGAACACGCAAAAAACTCCAAAATATTTAGTAAATTGAGACTGTAAAAGACATACATAAAACAGGATAAACAAAAAACACAGACAAACAGAAAAAAGGGAAGATTTCGTAAAATAAATAAATAATCAGAGAGAAACAAAAACCCACACAGTATATCCTTATAGATCCCAATTACAGTATTAAGTTAAACTTCAAAAAAGAGTTTATTGTATTTAGTTAAACTTCAAAACAGAGTTTATAAACTATATATAATAATCTCAACTCTTGCTTTATGGCTGGGATGACAAAGCCAACAACATACCTCATATCAACCCAAAGTCAGGCAACTAGCCATTACCAACACAGCTTCAAGAGGATGCTGATAGTGCGTAGGTGAAAGTTTATCCATGGCCTGCAAGCAAGTATATATGCCGGTAAGTTTATAGGCCATCAAGTAAAAGGTAATGGACATTACTAATACAGCCTGTAACCGCCCATCACGCTCTCCTTCGTTTCTTTCCACATGTTCCCTCTTCCCTTCATTACCTCATTCTGTACAACACTGGGCTTGTGGGAGGTGACAAAAAAAAAAACAACAAAAAAAAACATAGGACTGCTCTGATATGGTCTTCGGTTGAGGATTTTAATGTCCCCAACAAAATTTGTGCAGATCTATATGCATATCGAATAGTTGCAGACTTAGCATGGTAAACCCAGGCTGATAGGAATACAACAGCCGAATAATAGGTTTTCAATCACATGTGAGTAAACTCATCCCTGTCTTAAGGATGGATAAATATTAAAATACTGTCCTAAGATGATCTTCAAGAGCAGCTGCAGATTGAGGTGAGAGGTGAGGACGGTCTGAATGTGTGCAGAACATCTCACCCATGATTAGAGGGAGGAGATCAAGTTAGTCAAAGGAGGGAAAAACAATAAAAAGCATACATGCACAAAAATCAGAACAAATGACCCCCCCCCACACACACACATACACACAAAATCTCCCACAAAAGCACCCCCGCCCCCAAACTTAGATAAAAAGTAAAGGATAAGAGATAACGTGTTCAAAATTCAGTATTAGTTTATAAAACGTGTGCATTTGTCAGCTTAGACTGTTTATGTTGCGTCGCCGTTTAAAATCACGCTAACTTCACTGAGCCATCCAAATCCCTGATTTAGCGTTTTCTTGTGGTTTTTTTCTATATTACTATACATAACTTACTGTAACTTAGTAGTACGCCTCCATTTGTAAGGCCTCAAGGATGTAAGTTTAAATTAGAGTATGTCTGCTAGTATAGTTATACTGATTTCACTTCTAAATTAAAACTTCCCTGTGGTAATACATTTTTTTCACTTACAATAAAAGACTTAACTCATCGGTTTTAGAGAACATAACAACCCAGTCCTGATATCACGTTGAACTCATCCGCGCCAAAGTCAAATTTCGAAAATTAGGTTAAACTTGGAGGCATCGGTGCAAATTCTGTGGTTCTTTGCACTGTCTCAGGTCTGCTATAATTGTTTATGGAAAGCATAGGTTTAAAAGATAAAGACCTTCGTCGTCTTTGTCTTTCTCATTAATTAATTTATTCTTCTCGGCTGCTTATAATATCGGTAAGTTGTACGGCCTGTGCTCTCTCAAAACATTCGTAGGTCATGATGACTCCTCCGCTAATACCTCCATTGATTCAAATGGCTCCTTGGGGTGGAATATCCACAGGCAATTTACAATACCCACTTACAGCCTTTTAGTACCTACCATAAAAAAGGGCCGCAATAGCCACGGCAATCAAAAAGTATCGCCATTTCCATTGTGAGGAGCACTTGCCGGATACCTTCACTCGAGTGTCTCGACGACTTTTACAACAGGTTCCGGTGAACCCCCTCCCCTCCCCCCATATCTACGAAGTCAATAAAAAGCGATTGGAAACTTGAGTTCATAATACAGAAGTGTCTGTTAAAACCAGCCCATAATCCCTGGCGTGTCGCAGTCTTAATGCTGCGAAACCCTTATTTAGAAAAGTAGAGAAGCTAATAATAGCTCCGCATTAAAAAAAACAAACACCCCCCCCCAAAAAAAAAAAACAAAACAAAAAAAAAAAGTACCCAATGAGTTAGACACATGATAGCTTAATGTCAATCAGCGTATTTGTATGCTTGAGAGAAGTTAGAGTCTCCAAAAAGTAATACATGTAAAAATTTAAATTTTATACATTCTCGTCTTGCCGAAACAAAAGGCCAAACTATCGAGTTGTCGATCTCTAAACATTAGCTGAGCGTACGCAAAACCAAGAGTACCGGTATTAATGAGTTGTTTATCTCTCTTTTAAAAAAAACACCAAATAATTACGGCTGGGTGTAGGTAGGGCCTACCTATTGTACTTAGGTATAGAAATTGACCGAAACTACGAGTACCTATCTTTGCAGTCTACTGTAACTTGAGTATAGAGAAATATCAGCACTGGGATTATTTATTTTGATTGGCTGGCTATCTCTGAACATAAACTTTGAGTTTGTAAATAAATATCGCTATTTTCATCTTAAAGGTAATTTAGTAAACTGGTTTACCATTTCGTCTGCGGGCCAATTCCTCTAATGCGTAGTCAATGAAACTGTTTTTTTTTTATGATTTGAAGTTTTTTGAAAACTGTTTTATACATCTTTGCTAACACAGAGAGCTATGAGGAAAAACATTTGTCACGTTTGGCTCTTACGATTGATAATGATGAGTGCCAAAATACAATTCCTTGTGGTTTCGCAAGTTACACCATTCTTGACTTTCCTTGAAGTTCCAATTTTTCAAACATACAGTTCTCCTGTTTATCAGTTGGTATATGCGAAGAGGTCTAGGGTCATCTTAAAGACCTGAAAGTTGTCTCTGCCAGACTTTAATTACAAAGCGGAATAATTTCAGCAGCTTGTCCCTCGATCTGCATCATTTTCAAGCCATTAAAAACTTAAGAGTTGAAACAACGAGCCCTCAAAACGAAAATAATGTTCATCAAATTGATTCTTGAAACCAATAATGGCAATATCTATTTCAGACTTTGCTGAAAACTTTTTTCGTCTAACAACAATATTATTTATTTGAAATCAATATTCACATAATATTTCAGATTTGTTAAAACATTCCGTCCAACAACATGGTTTTATTTATTTGAAATCAAAGCGGGCCACCTGTTCCGGGCGCTTTGTTAAAAACTGTTCGTCCATTGTGTTTCGTAGCCTACTTTCAAATCCATGGTTGGACGTGGTGTCGATTGAGTGTGCTGCTCCTGAAATGTCAAGGGCTGTTCACATGGTAGATTGTTACCCAAGACCCGAAATCCGGCTGCTTAAGCCTCTGGTTATAGGATCTTGCAAGGAGACGTGGCAGAGCGAGTAGAACACTCGGTCTGGTGTTATTAAGTCTACATGGATTTACTGCACTCTATACATAATAGTCTTAAGTTCAAAATTACCCCCTCCGTTTTCCTTACCTCTAATCTATAAAAGAGGAAATCCTCCCCTCCTTGCTCTTTCTATCCCTCCTCTCCCCCCTAACTTTATTCCATGCGACTTTGTTGAGATGGATTAACTGTACTCATGACATAATAGTCTTGAACCTAAGTATCCAGTATCCCCTCTCTCACCGTCAGTTTTATGCACCAGCAAAAAGAGAACTCAAAAGAGAAAAAAAAATTAGACCCCTCCTCTTTTCTGCAACTCCGAAATACTCGATAACTTATAAACTTTTTTTTTGGTATTTTGTATATATCAGTATTATGTATAGTAGTCTCAAGATATAGTCGCTCCCCTCCTTGTTTGGCTAAACAATCCCACTCCTCTCCTTCTCCCAACTATTTCTTTCTCCTTTAACTCTGATATATTTGATGTTAAAATTAAAGTCGAAAACTAATAGTCTCCTCCATTGAGTACCGCGATAAACGGATATCTTTAATGCTTTTCCCACTATTTAATTTAACAATGAAATTTATCCACCCCCCTGCCCCTTGATAGTTATTAATCATCAATGTTCCAACATGTATCTTGTTAAACACAATTATACCCCGCCCGATTTCCCTCATTGAAACCCTCCCTCCCCTCTTTTTGCGCTTTTAAACACACACACACACCATCACACACGTACCCAACTTGATATCCCCATTGTTTGTTATGATCTGACCGAATGGTAAGAATCTTGACAGCAATAATATTTTCCTTAGTCTTTTGGCAGAGGCCCTGTTCTTTCTCTATGCTAGTCATTATAGGCGCAGTGTGTTTTTTTAAATCTCCTCTTTTTTGCCTTTATGAGATATCCCCCCTCGGAGCCTCTCTCTCTCTCTCTCTCTCTCTCTCTCTCTCTCTCGCTCTCTCTCTGTCTCTCTCTCTGTCTGATCGTATTTCTCCATTTTATTCTTGGGTATGACCATGAAATTTCATCGATTATTCCTCATTTCTAAAATTTACTGTATCTTTTTCCGCTTGGACAAGTGTTTATCAATACATTGTCTCAGGCGTTTTCCACATACATGCCCTTGTCTTTTGTTTCGTATTTGTTAATTTTAGACTTAATTTTCTGAAGGTTGGGATGCCTATTGATTGGCCTGATGCCAGGTGATTGGCCTATAAATTTTCGGTTTTCTTTTCTTTCAGATCTGCCTCGTTGGCTTTTTTATACCTTTCTCTCAAACCCACTCTTTCCATTCAAAATGAAGACGTGGCTAGTTTTCCTAAGCCGGCAAGTTCGTTTGGAATGCTGTTTGAGTTTTAAAAAATTGTGTTCAACCTGGGATTCTTCCCAAACGATCTAACTAAAAAGTCGGGCAAGTGAAACTATTAGAAAGTCTTTACATATCTACGCGAGTTGATTTTTTTTATGATTTAGGTAAAAATAATCTGAGAAGCTATTTGCTACATATACAAGAAACCGGTCTAGGGTCTACAACAAAACAGTTAAACAAAGCCGTTTACATAATGTTGCATTGACTGCTGGGTCTGAAGTGGAAAAACCTTGGGTTCTGTCGATTAGAGTAAACATTCAGTTTTACAACTGCTATAATGACATTTGAGATCATCATTTTGGGAGTTTACGATGGAGGTGGGTTAGGATCAAGCAGTGCTTCCCTTCGTTCTTTTATTTTCTGCAAATTCATCTTACTGTTCCTCTTCACTTTGAAAAAAAAATTGCACGCGAGTTTGGTTCCGTTGAGAAGTGTCCAACCGCACCTTCAGTAGTTCTACATCTAGTTTGCCTCCACTCGCGGCCGTTACCTATATTACTTTGCCCAAATATCAGGTTATTAAATGCTTAGCAGTTGGACAAGGAGTCTTAGGGGAGAAAGGAACAAAAGATTATATATTGCAAAACATTATAAACAGGATACACGTTGTCTCGTGCCAGTTATTCATACCCAGAACTTCTTCTATGTAATTCTCACCACAATCTCTCTACACACTCACAATTCGTCTCTCTCCCCCCCCCCTCCCTTAACAGCAGCTATAAACCGTCATGCTTGTTATGTCACCGCAAAAACCTCTTTGTATTAAATGTTTTTGCAACACATAAAGCCCTACTAGGCTAAAGAGTTTGAATTGAAGACTTACCTGGTTGAACAGATACTTGGACATTGCGTTACACTTTGGAATAACTAACTCCTCATTCGTTTTGTTTTAATTAATGACCAACGTTCCCCCAACATACGTTTCAATGGTTTTATCTCTAAAAAAGAAACAAAACATTTTGCACTTGCATCAACTTATATATAAAAAAATCTCTTAACAAATTGGATTATTTGCATGTCCTATTTTAAGAACACCCCCTCATCCGAAAAAAGTCATACCAAAACAAAAAAAAGAGCGAAAATCCCCAACGTCAACAATATTACTATCAATTTCCTTTACATAACTACATTTTTATCTCTATCCAGCATCAAGATTTTCCTCCAGTTTTTTTTTATCTCCTAAAGTCCGCACCCATAACATGGATCATGGGCTTTCAGTTTCAAAGTATACAAAAGGTATTCTATTGACGCTTTGAAACTGTGGCGATTTTTAAATTTGATCCGATCATATACCCTTCTAGATGAAAACAAATAAACACATTGGGGAATCAATTTAAACTTTCTGTGATTGTTTTCTTTTTTTTTTCTTTTTCTCGTCTTCAGCACTTCTATCATGCCAGATAAGAAAGCTGCTCAAGTCAAGAGATAAACAAATTTAATTTTATTGTTCTACATTTTTAAGCAAACATTTTCCCTTCTTATCCTGGTTCTAAATTAATCTGGGCAGACAGAGTTACTGCAAGAATTTGATTACTCCATGTACACATCCCACTCCCTACCCCCACCTCACCTAATGCTACACCCTTCTTTTTTCTTTCTTTCAGGTGATAGGTCTGGCGGGGAAAATTGTCGACCTCAGGAGGGGGGTCAGATCCACTCAAGCGTCCAGTAAGAGCCTTGCTGAGCGCTGGTGAGGGCCGGGGAAGGCTGACTCTATAGCAGAGGTGACACCGAGCACTGGCAAATGACCGCGTTGAAAATCAATAAATCAGGGCTCAGTCATCATATCCTCCCTGATGCCTTTCTCGTTCTCTCCCTCTTGTTAGCCCTCCTGTTTTGATTTCTTGTAGCCCGTTATCAGAATAGAAAACTCCACCACCCCCTTTGCCTCCAATGTTTACGGGCTGGATGTAGACCTGCTGTAATGTAAAAACAATGGCTACAGAAAATGAATCCTCGATACCTTCTCTTACCCCTAGAGAAGGGATAATCACTCCGAGGGCCAAACGAAAACGGGCGCGCGCACTGTTGTTGGTGCGCTCCCGTAGCCAGCATGACGTCAGGGCAACATCAAATCCCTCTTCACCCAGGGGAAAGAAACGGGAGGAGGAATGGGAGGAAGAGAAAGAGGAGAGGGAGAGACAAGAAGGGGCGGAGCTCTCCATTGACCCTAGAGCCCCCGGTCTGCTGAAAATCTTCGGGGAATCAGTAGTCGCTGGGGCGCAGTATAAAACGGTTTTGGCGTCGACGCGCTCCACCGCCCAAGAGCTGATAAAACAAGCGCTTGAGAGATATGGCCTGCCCGCTCGCCTGCACCGCGAGTTTGTATTGTGTGAGGTTGCGGGGAGGGTGGGCGCCTTGATCAACAGCCCAACTGGTCAGCGTCGACAGGGGGGCAATCCAAGTCGAGCCGATCGCCGTGCCAAGCAGAGGGGAGAGAGGGGGGGCAGCGGAAGAATCGGTCATCTGTTCAGATCTCGCAGCAAATCCCCAGGGCGAGACAAAAGAAAGCGGCAGCAGCAGCAGACGCCACAGTCGGCGCGTCTTGACGACTCGGACAAAACGAAACATCGCAATGGAATTCTACTAGGACGAGCTCGTTCATCGTCTCCTCCTTGTGACAACACAGAGGTACTCAACTCTGCCACTGGGAAGTCAAAGCAAGCGAGCAACATACGAGTACCTAAACTTGCACCATGCATTTCTTCCGGTTCATCTCGGTGCTCATTGGTCCTCTCAAAGGGTCACTGTGACTCACCGCGAACCCCGTTAGGGTCACCGAGGACACCTTGTGGCTCGCCTTCTACATCCAGAGGCTCACCGAGAACGACCAGTGATCCACTAGAACACAGTCCAGGTATATCACATAGCCCGAGACGCTCTGGCAGTTCCTACAGAGGATCTCAAAATATTTTGCCCGAACGTCATTCAGAGCTCAATGGTTCTCAAAGATTTATACACAATGGACACAAACTTCAAGATCGTTTCAGTGCCGTAAGGGATGGAGGTTTATCAGTCCAGAATTTTGAGGATGGTTTAGAAAGCAGGTATGAAGATATACGAGAGGTGAAGGTCGAAGGGGAAAGTCAAGGCCAAGAGACTGAGGATACAGAGTGGACGGAAGTTTCTGTTCGGGTTTTGTCCAACAAGGACAAGCCTCTCCAACTGCAAGGCTTTTGGAAGCCGCCAGAGGGACTCTTCCGTCGCTTTGAGTTACGGAGGCGTCGAGATATCATAATGAGTCTTGACGGCAACGACAGCAACGATGACACATTTGGTCTCAACGATAACGCCAGAAAGATAATGATATCCAAAGTGTCCCCGGGAGTTATTCCAGTCATGTCACCGAGGGTGGCGGATGTGGAAGATGATGGAGATATCTCCATATTACCGAGCAGGCGAACTACCCTAAAAGAAGAGTGGGACAAAGCCTCCATGATGACCAACGCAACACTCACCTACGGATCTCCCCGGAGCCCCAGCACCATCAATGCCGTGGAAGGGGATGCACGACAAGCATACGTGTGCCCTTCCATTTATCCATACCTGTTGACATTAAGAGGATGCAGCATCCAGAAAGACTTAGTCCTATATCCATTGAAATCGCGGTCTTTGTCTATCGGTAGCAGCGAGAAGAAAGGCAACAGTGACGACATTTGCCTCTGCGCTGAAGACGTCTTACCTGTCCATTGTCGGGTCACCCTGAAGCGTTTACCTCAAGGGGAGACAGAAGAAAGTGTCGGTGCTGCAGGCGATCAGAGACTCTACTGGTACTGCCTTGATTTAGACATATATGCCTCCGCCTACATCACCGTGAATGGCGTCCAGGTGAAACAGAAGGCTTCTATCTACCCAGGAGACCTACTAGGCGTTGGCCGGCAGTATCTATTCCTCTACAAAGATCCAACAGGCGGTCACGATATCCCCTCTGCCGTCCCTTGGCTTCCGGCAGACAAGGATGTCATTGACCCCCTATACGCTCACATCTGTAAGGATCTCAAAGAAAACCAAAAGACAACCCCAATTCTCCATCACTCAAACGGAGATCTGGTTAAAATCCCTGACCCTTCTCAGACTGATCACCTAAACCCCCAGGAGTACAACGATAGTGACGAACTCAACGATTCCGCCCTGCGGGATGCAGCCATCTTCCTAGCCTACCACAGGGATAAGGAAGTGGAGGTGCTGGAGGCGATAGCGGAGGTAAACTGTTCTGGTAAAGATGAATTTCCTTCCTCCCTGGCCGTATTGTTCTTGGCAGCCCATCACTACAGCGTGAGAAAATTCTCGGGGGACCATCAGACCACATTCTTCAAGAGATTGGTCAGGGTGATTCGAGCAAAGGTTGGGGTAAGTAATGTGCAGTAATGTAGATATGCCGTACTCTTATTCAAGGCTCTAATTACATATATTGCATTAAATCATTTTGAGTTGTTTGTAGGATTTTCATAATGCAAAAAATGCTTCTCTTAATATACCCGGAATTGCTCGATCACAACTTGTCAAAACTTCATTACAATCAGCTCGGGAGACAGTTGAATATAAAAAAACAACAACAAAAAAAACCCAATAACAACAATAATAATAATAATATTAATAATCATAATAGTAATTACAATAACAACAATAATAATAGTAATAATAGTAATAGTAATAACAACAACAATAATAACAATAATAATAATAATAATAGTAATAATAATAATAATAATAATAATAATAATAATAATAATAATAATAATGATAATAACAATATAATACAATAAAAAGGATAATTATAATATAATAGAATGGGTAATAATAATAATGATAATAATAATAATAATAGTATAATAGGTTTGATAACTATAAAAGTAATATTGACAATAAGAATAACAAGTACAGTGGTAGTAGTAGTAGTAGTAGT
>BMAT01002776.1:343169-358713 GCA_019649035.1 Elysia marginata | reverse complement strand
TGGGCGAGGTCATAACGTAAAATTCGATACCAAATAAGCATAGGTGGAGAGGAAACTGCAGTTGTATTCATGCATTAGTTTAGGCTAGATTTCTCCCAATTTTAGAGCAAAACTGACCCCCCCAAAAAGAGGTGTTTTGCAAAAATCTCATTTTTGGAAAGAAAACAGTTGAATAAGACTTTTTAGGAGTCAGTTTCAGTTTTTCAAAAGGATGATCTAGAAGAATCGGTTAAAAAGTCAGAATCAATATTTTGAGCCAAAATCAAGTATGTCAGGTGCCGCCCTTGCCCTTAAGTTAACATATTTTTTGGTTCTAAGGTTTGAATTTACTGGGATGCCACTGTATTGAAAAACAACACCAGTAATTGATATGCAACTTGCATTTCCGTTCTTTTTTGCCCTTATCGTGTAGACTGACCAAAGATATACTAAGTTCAAAAAAGAAAATCTAGTATCGGGTTTCACCTTGGTCCACCCTTTTAAATAGGTCTGTCCTCTGTAAATGCAAATAATCATAAGCATGAGAGCTTTAACAATCTATCCAACTTGATTTACCTTAGTACAGATAGGACAAAGAGAGAATGCTAAAACATTTACGCCAACACTAATAAGAATGAATTCCAGGTTACCTTCCATCTTGAGCCAGTGCTTGACAAGCCAATTTAGTGCCCTCTTTTGTCCTCCCTTGGGCCAGCAAGTTATCCATCATGCGTCGCACAGCAAGCTCCATGGTCTCTGAGTCTTTTAGTTTTTTCAGTCCTGGCAGAGGAAACACAAATGTAGAGATTGAATAACAAACAAAAAGCAAATGCTGGTGACAATGTTTGTGTATCAGGCTGGTTATACAGAGGCTTTTAAATGAAAAAAAATTATTACGGCAAAACTGTTTATTTCCTTGCTTCTAGAAATCTGTAGTTTATTTTTTCATCTAAAAAGAGATCGAATCAGACATATGTGACGCAAGGTATTAAGTAGGCCATGGTAAATAAATAATTATCCATCGGGCAGCTAGCATATAATTAGGCTGCTATGGAACATGACTCAAGACTACATTACCTAAAATTAATCCTGGAAGACAACTTCATCATTTCAAATAACTGAAATGGAATCTACACGTATGAGAACAGCTCACTTAAAATACAAACGAAACAAACAAAAGCAGTGAATAAATTGAAAAGTCAATCTCTAACCTTGAAGAAAACCATCAGAATCAAGTCCTTTTTTGACTGAAGAGGTTTTATTGACGAGGGTTTCCACCTGTTTTGCTGCAGCTGATGCAGAAAACGCTGAAGACATCTGTTTCGTCTGTTTTGACTGCTTGCCCCTTGTCAGTAGAAACTGGGTCACGACGGACGTTAGCATTGACCTTTGCCCAGACCCCAACGAGTGCAGTTTCTCAACCATGTGTGCTATCTCTGCATGAAGATCCGTCTAAGATAGAAACAAATGGAACAAAATACAAAAAAAAAACTTTCCACAGGAAATCAGAATGCAATTTCAGTGTCAATTTTCAGCAAAATAGCTAGACTGAGAACACAGGGCAAACAATTGATCAAAACATTGAAAGCAAGCTATGTTGAAAAATAACACACAGCTGACAATTTACTGTAACAATATCAAGTAAAAAAGACCAATGAAATAAGCATTCTGAATTTGTGAATTTTAAAAGATTTAAAACACAGTTCACAATTAAAGAATATTTATTTCCATCAACACAAGAGACAAGCTGTTTGTGACAAAGCTGAGTTTCTCAAATTGTAACAAGCATAATATTCAGCTCCTTATTTTTTGTGTGTCTGAAATAATACACTCATATACAATCAGCCAGAAAAAAGATAAGGCTTGTATATGACATATTTTTCAGGTGTATATCATCTTTTCATTTTAAAGCCAATGATAACTTTTATCTTTAGCCAAAAGTAAAAAGTCACACACTTTTGTTGATTGACAAAAAGCACACCCAAAAAAACCCCTGAAACTGCAAGAGAAATAATCACCAAAATTTAATTGACAACTAGGTTAAACTAAGTCATACACTTGGAACATTTTAAATACCTGCTTAGCAATGAGGATCTTGAGAATAGGGCAGGACCTATACGTTGTGGCATACACTTTCTCAGCGAATGCCTCTCGCTTAGATGAGCTCAAAAGCTGCAGAAAAAAAACACTTTTCAGTGAAAAGATGCTCAAATTGGGTTGCTAAAGTTCTAAACATGACTAGGGACGCTTTATTAATATTATGTATCAGTTTGAAAGTGGTCTATGAGGATAAAATGCTCTCACTTAAATTTTGTCCTTCATTGATTCAGTACTTCAAAGCAGTGTTTCCATCTGAAGATATATTTAAATTTGGACCGTTTTTCCTTCTCCACAAAGTTTGAGCATTGGACACTGTTGTTTCTGATAAAACTTCTCTGATTACAGAGTGTTTCTTTTTTTTTCAGTGAAATTAGCCCTACACCTAGATGCAGATCCAGTGAAACCATGGAAACGCCTCAAAAAGGCTTTCAACAGCAGAGGTGTACACAATTCTAGCTAAAATGAGTGGTGAAGAGTGTGGAATACTATCAGATGATGATTCAGTCTATGATAACAATAGATATAGCAGTGACTCTGAATCTATAAATAACACTGAAATTTAAAAAAAAAAAAGAAAGAAAAAGTTGGAAAAAAATGAAGATTTATTATGGCTGTATTAAAACCTTAACTATACAGCTACAGTCAATCTTGTCTTCTTTGAATTCATTAGAGGGTATTCATAATAAGGGGAAAAGGTATTCAAACTTCCCATTTCAAGACAACATTAATGGTTTTTATTTTAGTAGTTTACAGTCTGTCTTTCCAATCTTCTGTCTATTTTTCACAAAATTTGATTTAGGAATTCCTAATTTTTGGGGGCACATTTCTGTTTTAGAAAGTTTTCCTTTGTCCAGCAGGACAGGTAGCCACCCTTTAACATTGCCTAAGCCCAAGCAAGCTCTTACTAGATCACCTGTGTGTCATTTCATTCACAATAGTTTAACACGTAAGTGATGCGCTTTTCACATGCAAATACTTGTATAGCAAATAATCTGCCACCAATAATGCGTTTTGCGGGTATCTAGGATTTTTTCCCAGTTTATTTAGGTAATATTTCCCAATTTAGCAAATACTTTATATAGAACAATTTCTGTTCTATGACTTCTTTCCCAGTTTCCTGTTTTCCGATTTGACAGGTCCGACTGCACTTCTTTTCAGCTCTCATCAGGTATGAGCTTAAACTTACATTGTCGAATGCTTTGACAACCACTGCTGCTTTTGCTTTATCTGTGGAGACAGCCTGTAAAGAATTTTTAAAAAATCATCAAATCCAAATTTAAAAAATATCCAGCACATGTATAGAAATGGAGGTATTGCATATGAGATCCACCTTGTAAAAATAGACAGGGCTCTG
Organism: Elysia marginata; assembly: GCA_019649035.1. Taxonomy (NCBI): domain Eukaryota; kingdom Metazoa; phylum Mollusca; class Gastropoda; family Plakobranchidae; genus Elysia; species Elysia marginata. Next base: position 355,280 of record BMAT01002776.1, on the reverse strand, counting down.
ATTTACCTTGAAGTACTATTTACAATGATGGAAAATGATTTAAAAAAAGACAAACAGCCTTAAATAAGCAAAGCAGTGGATGTCACATTAATCAAATATCATAGACACAAATAGTGAAAAGTTGTTCTTGTTTCCACAGTAGATGAACAATATCAATTTAAATTTTTTTAAGGGCAAGTGCGGCACCCCTCTGAGTAGGGGTATTTAAGGATTATAGGGGTCTCATGGTCGATTTTCAGATATTTTTTTTGGAATATATGGTCTGCATTATTTGTATGTCTAATAATGTTGAATCCGTAGCTAGTGTATGTGACAGTGTGAAATTAAGTGATACTTGTTTACCTGAAAATGTGCTTATGTGTCTTCTGTATTTTCATGCTGTAAAACCAAAACAATGAGCCTTATGAGGACAATAAAATATCATTTGAACTTGAACTTGTTGAAATTATGAAAGTTTATCCTTTTCTCAACACAATGGCACCGATTTTTTCTTCCTCAGGCACCTATAAGTATTTTTTTCATAATTTTGAAAATAAGGACTATGTCAAAACGCTATAAAAATATGTTATTTCAATAGGAAAAACAAAGCCTTTAGCACATGGTATAAGTTATCACCCCAATTATAAACCATAGCCTGCAGTGTTATTTGGGAACAGTCCACTTCCAAGGAAGCAATTCTCAACACAAACACTGAACAGGTTGAAGGCCATTCAAAATCATAGGAATATCATATCTTTTGTCCCCATTTTACATTTAAACTTCGTGATACTGACAGCGGGTATATTGCGGGTGGCAACTAGCGAGGTGGCAGAACGCTGCTTGCTGAACTGCAGGCATGCATAGACACTAGGTTAGGATAGACATACACAACTACATTGCCTAAATCCTCAGGGTTCCTTTTTTCCCTTCTATTTGACTTTCTTTTGCGTTTTTCTGAAATTGTCCTTTTTTTTACACATATCTTTGTATATCTCCAAAAGTTGTAGAGCAATTCACTTTAAACTTTGCATATGACTTGCCAATGCAAAGTTCTCTATTTTGTCAGGAGCTTTTTTCTTTTGTTCGTTTTTGTAGAATGCAAATTCATTGTTCAGATTCTGACTTATAAAGACCTAAATTTTACTATTTTTATCCAATATGACGGCTACAACAATCGGTTTCCATGGCAACCAGGCAAGGGAAATGATAAAGAAACGTTTTTCTATGATTTTTGTCCCCCAAACCTTATTTTGAAACACAAAATTTAGATCTCATTACGAAAAGGAAAAAAAAATGCCTCTAGCTGCCACACTGGCCCTTAAAGTAAAGAAAAAAACAACAGAAACATTTAGTAAAAAAAATGAAGATTTAGTATGGCTGTATTAAAATCCTGACTATGCAACTACAGTCCATCCTGTCTTCCTTGAATTCATTAAAGAGTATTAATACGTTTGAGGAAAAGGTGTTCAAACTTTCTATTTCAGGGTAACATTGAAGGTTTTTAGTGGTAGACAGTCTGTCTCCTCAGTTTTGTCTTATTTTTGTACAAAAATTGATTGGAGAATTTCTCTTTTTTGCACATTTCTGTTTTAGAAAGTTTTCCTTTGTCCACCACAGCAAAAATTTAACATTTTATATGAAAGGTCAACGAAGAAGCTTTTCTCTCTATTATTTATTTTCATTTAAAAAACTAGTGTACATAGACTATAGATTTTACACTCAACTACCACTAAGGCTTTGATTGAAGTGAAACGAGTAGTACTAATTTTTTTGGACTTAATAGTCCATTTTCCTATGGCCCCTCATAGTCTAGCTATGCAAGACCAAAGAGATGAAATCAGACAGTCTGCGCATTTACAGTAAGATTCTTAATAACATTAAATGTTTAAATAAAGAAAGGATAAAATAACCCACCTGAAGAACAGATTGGAAAAGATTTGCAGCTCCCTTTTCTGACCCTCCACTGTTGGTGAATATCTATGTAGAGACGACAACAAAAAAGGGTAAATCTTGATGTTGAAATAGAATCTATTTGATCGTTGGCTTCCCTCACTATCATTTCCCATATATATTGTGAGAGTCCTTGATCTTATTTTGGTGTCTTTTTGGACTATTTTACAATTGTGTATGACTATTTCCACTTTCCTTTACAATGTATTGACAAAGGACTATGGCTTTTTATGTGTTCAGACCTGCCACTCCTCAAAATAGAAAATCAGTATGATTGAGCTAAAAAATCTGAATACAGGGTTTAAAAAATCTGCTTGACCATGTACCGTTACTCAGAAACTCTGACACTTTTTTAGTAAAAGCACTAGCACTTCAGTTTTAATGTGACCATCATAATTTAAATTGTTTAAAAAGGAGGAAACAAAAAAATGTATAACAGTTAAAAAACCATCAAGCTCCATGTGATAATACAGTAGGCCTACTGTAAAGTATTTTGGTACATATACCAATAACATAATTTTCATATAATTCAACAAAAATTGACAAAACCTGTGAAATTAACTCTTAGAAGTTTGCCTCATTGGATGGTAGTTGCCAACCAATAAAAAGTCAGTATTTTGTAATAAACATCAGAAAATAAGTTTTTCTACTATTTGGACTAAAAATCAGTATAATACTGATTTAATTTGTATGAATGGCAGGGCTGTGTATTTTACACTGATTCATGATTCATAACTCTTAATTATTTTTTTTAAAGACTAGAACCAATGGCTTTTTTAGATAATGTAATAGTTTTATGCATTTGTATTGTAAAATTCTCTCTGTTTCTGTTTAGTGTGACACTGTTACGATGGTTTATGTTAATATAATATCTTTCGCAAACTTATTCTACTACTATTAGCACCAATCAGCACTGTTTTAGTGAATTTTAGATGCTCTGTAAATAAAATTTTATTATGATTACTACTATTTTTTATTTTTATTATTTTTGTCATTTTTATGTTTATAATTTTCATGTTCCACACAATTTAATTTGTTCTGTGCTATAAATTTACCCAGACTTTTGGAATTTTGTTCGATCAACAATTAATTCATTGCTACGCTATTTCTTTTACCTTAGAGAAGCTATGATTCCAATCCATTTGAGATGCATGGTTTTTTTTTGTATGAGAAATTTGACAATTTTTTTCTTTCTAGAATACACTTTATGCTACGCAAAAAAAATTTAGAAATCAGTTCATTTTTAGTGAATTTCATAGGATGACAATTATCTAATCTTGCAGACTTCTATTTGTCTTTTTTGTTGTTGTTGTTGTTCATCATTCAGAACAAGCAGCTGCATTCACCCGCACTTTTTTCAACCACTACACAACCACAACTTCACATTAAATCTCCTGACTTTCACCTGGTCTAAGAGTCTAGCCATTTTGTCGACAGAGTTTGGCAGAATGACGTCTCCCATTCCTTTAGCACTCCATGTATCTTCTTCAGTTGCTTCCATTTCTGTTTCTGCATCTCCTGAAACACGAAGAGGATGATTTCTAATCCTTGCATATTAAATATCTTTAAAAATACAATTTGCATTTTTACTAGCATATTTTTTCAAACTAACCAATATGGCTATTCTTAAAAAGGTAATACTTCATATGTATATTTGAAAATTAAATTTTCCCTGGAAGTTTTTAGAAAACATCGTCCTTATTTACAGACACTTATCAAAATCTATTTACAATATTTATCTCTGCATTTTCAGAATGTTCATTATATTTTCAGCTCGCTTTTTCATTAGCTCTCCGACAATAAAATTTTTGATGCCTTTATAAAATCTTCAGCACTGAATCAAATACATTCCTCAAACCCAAAGTTAATGCAATACAGGTTATATTCAAACTGACTAATGTTTAGATTTTTATGTGAAATGTATTCCCCTCCAACATAAACAGCTAATAACATAAAAGCACTAAAAGAAAGCACATAAAAATCCATACTGCTATGTAGATACTACTTTTAAAATAAGCGATTCATAGTTGCCTTACGCCCTAAGATTTTAGTGTTTTAAGCAAAAAGTACCTTTCTCATGTTACAAATAGGTTTTTACATCTTGTTGAAAACATTAAGAATCCACTTGCCTGCTGAGGACATATCCCATTTTGTGATCTAACTTTTTAAATGGCATGTTGTGCCTGCAAAAGGCTATAGTGGCTTAGGTTATACTCAGTTTTAAGAGAAATCACTTAGCTTGTCATGTGGTCAAATCTTTCAGTGTTAAAGGCATTGAAAGCAAACAGAATGAAAAGCAAGGTATGATTAATTAAGATAAAAAAGATAGGGTAAGATTCTTTGATTCATCTCCATGGTAATTTGTTTTTGGACAGGGTTCATACATACATTTTTGTTAAGCATTCTACAATATTCATATACACTAATTGTATGGGACATTCTAAACCGTTTAGATTATGAAACAATCTACAAGCCTTTAGTTATGGGGGAATATTTTAAGTTAAAGAACAGCAGAAAAGCTGTTAAAAATATAACTAACATGAGCAGAGTAAGGTTATAATTCAACCTCTATACTGTTTACATATGTAGGTTAAGTAATTTATAAGAAACATAAGGATCATAGCATGGGAACCTTTAAAAGCTAAATATTTTCGGAGAGTTGAAAGGATGAAGAATATGTTACACCCCTACACAAAATGGCTGCCTTTGTCAGGAGAATTCTAGCTCTTTGGCGACTAAGATATTGGTCTTAACATCACGGAAAGGCTTTTGTGGTTGAAGGGATCAAAGTCATTTCATCTGGAACCTATTAAGATCGACCTTTTGGAAGTTGCACACATACTACTTTAACACCAAAACCAGCCCAACTGTTGCTGCTACGGTAATGTTTTTCCTGTTATAATCTTTGAGTCTTGTTTATGCTATTGCTTTTAGCACTTTAGAACTCACTGTGAATTTGGCGCAATAAATACAATGGAGCCCCTGGATTAAGACTTGGAAAACAGGTTTTAGAAGAAAAGGGTCTTAGTTTAGGGCTTATATTACTATACCTTTGTAAGTGGGTGTTCTCAAATTTAAAATTAATTAAGAGGTGTGGTGGTCTTTATTGTCACATTACACTGTATAACAATTACAAATACAAACCTGTGACAGATTTCCCTTCTTCCTGCTTGTCTTGCTGCAGCAACTTGTAGAAGCGGTGGCCTCCTTTGGCCCCCCGCTGGTGCTGGATTTCAATCAGGTTAGCCATGTAGCCTGCATCACTGACCACCTGGGCAATCAGGCCAGGCTCATCCGCAACAGCCTGGTCCAGGGAGGTCAGCAGACGAGACATACTCGACACAGGGATGCCGAACCACTGGATTAGGGTAACCAGCTGGGTCGGCTCCACTTCCTGTAGGGCTAGAGCAGCATTGGAGTTTGGGATTAGAAAAAGACACAAAATGTATAACAAAGGTAGATTTTCTTTCTATTTGCCGTGCTCAATGGGTTTCTCAGTCTGTGCCCAGTTTATTTTAGCTTACATTGGACATAACAAACCAAATTTAAAAAAGAGCATTTTATGTGGCACCTAATCCACTAATATGATCTAAGCACTTTACATGGGTTCCCAGACAGGCTATTTATTACCAACCAAAATACATTCTGAACTCACAGAGGAGCAGCAAATAAAGCACTCAACTGTAACACACTGACAAGATCTTTTACTGCCTATAGTCGTGTAATAATAATAATAATAATGAAGTTATTTTCTAGCGCCTCTTCCTACATGTAGGCTCGAAGCTCTTTACAACAGTAAATCTACCCAAACAAACAATGCTGACATAATGACAATTTTGTACAAAACATAACCCATTAACAATTCAAAACAAACAAAAGAAAAACAAAAGGTGCATGCACAAAATTAAAGGAAAAAAAAAAAAAGGATATACATTGACCATCGGCAGTCAGATACATTTCTTGACACAAACCAATTAAGGTCTTCATATATATATATAACGCATGAGTGAGGCAAAGAAATGTGTGTAATAAGCCTTTCTCAAGGAGTAAACGTTGACTTGCTGAAGAAAAAGAATTTAAGGAGGGAAGAGTAGCCATGTCATTTCATAAATAAATAGGTTTATGCCCAGGACATATCAAGGGCAGGTTTAACAGTGTATCCTACATTGACGATATAACATAGATGGCTAAAGAAAGAGTTAAGTTTCATTTCATTGGTTTGCTCCTCTCGCAAAACCATAATACAATATAGCCAAATAAGGGGCTACTTCTGTTTATACAGTTTGTTTTTTTTTGTACCATACTTTTTCAAACAACTGTCATTCTGTCAAAGGTTTAGTTTAAGAACGATCTTTCAATCCAGTATAAAAAAAAATTAAAATATAATTGAATATTTCATAACCAAAAAATAATGTGTGGTACATTCTTAAGTGAAGCCCATTGAGGAGACAATGGACTTTCAAGCATAAAGACTACATTTAAGGAACAAATTTTGTCCAAATGTTAAATAAAATACCTGCATCCACAATTCTGTTATCTGTTGAGCGTAGCATGCGAAGTTTGAGCCAATCTGGCAGTAGCAGGGCTTCTTCAGATGTGTCTACCAGGTAGCCGTAAGGCAAGCGGTTGTTTTCCTGCACCCAAATGTTGAAGAGCTCATCAAAGAAAGGGCTACTTCCACTGTTTCTATCATCTTTATGGTAGGGAGAAAAGAGTAAAAATTAATAAGCAACATTTAAGATGACATTCTAGTGAACAATGTTTACAGATTGATTAGACAGTTCTGATACTTGAAATGACAGATTAGTAAAGAGAAACAAAGAAAATTAAATTTTCACAATGCCTTTTATTTACTTTACATAAATTTTATACAGCTCAGAGATGGTAAAATTATAGCCACTCTCTTGACAAATTCTGCATCAAGGTATTGTTACTAATTTAATAACTTGCTAAGCCTAAAAGAAAAATAGAAATCATTTCAATCAATAACTTAAAGCATGAGAAATAAGGCATTTTGAACTCACCACTGGGCCTACCATAAGACAGTAGAATGATCATAGCCCGCACAACCAGGACATGCATGGTCGCTGACTGACCACTCTCCCACTGCAGGCGGATCTGATCTTGAGTGTTTGACTTCAGACCCACACACAAACACAGGCAACATAATGTGAAAGACAGGAGAAAAATGTGAAGACCGAAACTTTACATATTAAAATTAACACTGTTGCAACACACTCCAACACTTCTCATTCTACTGGGAAAAAAAATTAAAAAGCTTTGCAAAAAAATAACCACTTCTTATCAAAACGTAATGAAAGTCATTTTCCATGTGCCTATCATAATAGCTTAACTTACTGGGGATGCTACGGAGCCCCAGTGGACAAATGGAGACACTCCGTTCACATGTGAACGCTACACTTTGGCATTTTTTTCTCTTTACTGTCTATAGAGTGGAATGGGAAAGCACTCCAGATTTTTCTTCATCTATTTCTGTACTGCATTTAGTTCCCTTTGACTAGATTTATAAAATATTATATATAACTAATTTTTTAAGCTTACTTCTATTAAAGTGCGTCACAGGGTGTCGCAGGGGACAAAACTGCGCATCTCCATTGAGTTAAAGAAAACCAGACAAAACCCAAAAAATTACCATTAGAAAAGCAAATTTTTCATAATCAAAGCTTTGAGAAGGCAAAAGGCTGCTCAGCTCACCCAACTAAATGTATCATCTCCGCCTTCACTGCGGGCAATACGCATGTACGCAACAAAGATCTTGGCAAAGGCTTCCTGAGCAGCTTGCTCCAAGGTTGTTGTCCGAGGCAGAGTGCCTACCTCAGGCAGGATGTGGTTGGCAACCGATGCTCTCTCAACTAGAAGCTGGGCCATAACCTGGGTATGATGCAACATGACAAAACATGCAAGCTATATCCTCTAAACTTCAGAGCTCATACTCCAGAGTACAAAATTTCCCATATGAAATGTGTGACAGTTAGGGTAAGTAATTTCAGAAGTAGTTTTTCTTATATTAGACAAACACTAACTATGTTGTAAAGTAAAGTAAAACAATAAAAAGCTGAACTAACAAAAGCAAAGCCAGCCATAAACTATGAAAATCAAAATGAGAGAGTTAACCCCTTTGCCCTCATTGTATATATTAACGATAAAGGGAAGAAAAAAAAGGTCGTACACTCTTTTCCCAATTGAATTTTTTAAAGTATTATGTAAAAAAAAAAACTGTCACTTTAAATTTACAATCTTTGGCAGACAGCCATTATGTCTCAGAAAGATTGTTTGATTTTTAAAAGCATTGTATGGAAAAACTGACTTTAAACCACCAATCGTTGGAAGAAAACCGATGAGAGCTTATACCCAGAGTTTGACTTACTTGAACCAGTTCGTTCAAAGTTGGCTGGGAAATTTCTAACCCATACTGAGCCAAAAACATGACGTATGACCTGACGCGGTTGGGATCAGTTTCCACTTGGCAAGCCTGCAAATCATTCAGCAAACAGATCACAATAACTTAGAAATATCAAGAAGCATAGAATGCAAATTTCTCTCTTTGACAAACTTCTCCAAGCCCCAGCCCAAATGTAAAATATATCTAAAGATACAACAGTTTTTCAGACTTGTTTTGGTTTCACTTAAAAATATAACCAATTTCAAAGGTTTAAATAACTTGGGAACGACAACAACAATTTTACTTCTATAGGCTTTCATTCTCTTTAAGATTCAAATCCATTTAAAATGAGTAAATATCCAATATTCTTAATTTAGGTCTAGCCCTTTTGACATCACAAGATGCAAGTCAAATGTTTAAGTTTAGGCTTTTACTTATACTTTGATCACCTTCGTTTTATGTAGACCTCACCTGCAGCAAAGCTGAACACAATGCTTCAATGATTCCTAGAAACAGGGGCAAGGAAGTTATGTGATGAAGGAGCCACTCTTTTGGGTCTGGAGTCCTTATATCAATGTCTAATGACTCGTCCTCATCATTCTCGCTGGTGCTGGAGACAGGGGCAACCACCAAAGACAAGCCCTGAAGAATCGAGAAAAAAGAAGTCATAAAACAGGATACTATGGAGAAGACCATAAAATTAGCAAAGCTTCAAGTCAGAACCTTTCTTCTATAAAAACTACAGAAGCAATTGTTATAAGAATATGAATTTTAAAAAAAATGATATACAGTAGAATCCTCTTTAAAAAAACCTCTCTGGGCCCAAATAAAAAGTTTATATTAAGCAGTATCATTATAAAAAGAAAAGGAAAGGGACCAAAAACTCTGTCTATCTTAATCCAAAGTTCATCTTAAACAGGCTTTGTCTTAAGAGGATTTGACTGTATAGCATAAAGTTTGAATTTCAGGACCTTCATATTGTTTGATAGAACTTGGGTCTTTCAATAACTTTGACCATTGTAAAAAATTTTAAAAAAGCACTTTCAAGCAAGCAAAAAAAATGTACTTAAAACTTCAAACAGTTGGCAGAAGCACTAATGAAAACACAGAGACATTTTATGTCCATAAGCCTGATTTGAATCTGTTACTTATAAAAATTCAGATATGAATTACAACGCAAGGCAAGTCACGATCATTCAGTAAAAGCAAGAAGATTGCGATGGTCTAAATGTTACTGGTATCAGGCAAGTCCCTCACTTTAGCAGGGGTTTTTATAATAGCCAGTTTGGACTCCTCCTGTCCTGTCACCATTTGCCTCTCAAGCTATAAAGAAATTTGGAAGAATCTTAACACTTACGGCTATCAAGAAAGCCGACAGTGAAACCAGTTACCTTGACAGCCTGCTGTCTAGTTGCTGCCTGGGTAGAGGAAAGTCTCTGCAGGAAATAATCCAGCACCTCCTTCATCGTCCCAGAGTCAGTGGATGAGCTGTGTACAAGCTGTTGTAGACGAGACAACAGCTGCTGGTGCTTCTTGTTTTTCTAAGGACACAAATAGAATTACACTGTTGCTAAAGCTTGCAGGGTCAAACTTCTAATTGCTATGCCAAGATACGATTGGATAATCTGAACCAATTTTTCAAAAGTTGACAACCAACAAAAAATGAGCTACGTGGTTATTTCTCAAATTAGTTTCAACAAGTTTTACATATATTAATTTGAATTACAAACTCCTAACAAGATGTACAAAAGCTGAATGAATCAAAAGCTTAAGGAATTTGCATTTTTTTAAAGAATAGAGCTACTATTAGACAGACAGAATTATATTTGTAACTATTTTAGTATTTCAGGGGTCAAAGGAAATCTATAGAATATTAACTATTCTATTTTTCTTATAACGATTCATGTTTGTGACTCTTTATTTGCTGTGTTAAATGAGCTACAAATTACAGTTTCTTGTTGAATGTCTTTTTTACCTTTTAATTTGTTATTGAGAAAATGGATTGAAGAAATGAAACGTTCCAACAAAAGTAAGTGCTTGTAAATAAGATAAGTACACATTTTGTAGTGTGAGGTTAGATCACATACACTTAAAACCTTATAAAAAAAGGAAACTTTGACTTTTTTTCAAGAATAAAATAACTCTACTTTTCATAAGCTGAAACCTCAACATTGCCAACCTGTTTGCGCTTAGACCTGTCTGCTCCAAAGACGTCCTCCACATCGGTATCGTTTGCCAGATCTGATGGTTCATGGAGAAGAAACTCACACAGGCACTGGACGGGCAAGACATCCAAAGATCCCTCGCTGGACTCCACAAGCTCAGCAAGCCATGGCATTGACTTTGACGTACCCTATAATATACACACAATACCTTGCTGAAAAAAAATTACTTCAGACAAGAAGTGTCAGAAATTTACTATTTAAAAAAAACAAAATTTTAAAAGGAGGCTCCAAACTTAAAAGTAGGTTTCCCCCTCTTTTTATATCTTTTTCAATGCCCTCTTTTCCTATCTATTTCAATGCAACTAAAAATTGAATGTATTTTCAAACAGCCCTGACAATTTTCCTGAATTTTTAACATTTGGAAACTTAAGATTATCACTATATCAACATCCTTGATTGTGAAATTTGTGACATCAAACTGATTTTTTCTAGTTATCACACAAAGCATTATCTTGATTTTCTTCTCAGAAATAATAATATTTTTCCTTGAACATGTTCCACAAATGCAACTCTCTTTAGCTTTTGACTTGTATTGAATTAATCTTAAATAAATACATTTACAGAAAAGCAGATTAATCTAAAAAATACTTTGATAATTTAAAATAAAGATAAATATTAAAAACAGTGATGAAAGAAAATCTCCATCGAGGTCAGCAACGCACTTGTCTGTTTATAATGTGCAACAGGAAGTCTGGACTGCGACTACGACACAACATCTGCCCCAGCTTGAGACTGCTGTTTAGAGACTTCAGTTGTTCAACAATCTCAGGGGGAGGGAAACGCGCAGGACCACTGAGGATTGGTTGAAAAGAAAAGCAAACACTTTTAAAATGCTAAACAATTGAAAGAATGACGCAGAGCGGAGAGAACGTGGAGAAAATCGGGCCTTACAGAGACATTTTTAAAACTTGCACTTTTAAAGTAAAAAAATCTAATAGACTCGGCAAAAAATGCATGTAATAAAAATAAGATAGAAAACTGCTCATCCACTAAAGCTCTTTTCTATGTTTCAAATTTCTTGTGTGGAGAATCAAATGAAAAAGTGCTTCCTACAAAAATTGAAAGTAAAAATCTTTTCGAGCAATTTGGAAATTATTTCTGCAATAAAATTAATACAATAAGACATCATCTTGATTCATGTAATTTTGCAGCTCTATCTCATGATAATTTTGTAGGAACCACCTGGTCTTTATTTCACCCTGTATCATGTGATATCGTGAAAGAAATCGTCATGTCATCTCCATTAAAATTGTGTGTTATTGATCCCATTCCAACTGACCTTCTTGCGAAGAACTTAGATTGCTTATTGCCTATTATTACTGGCATTATTAATGATTCCCTTTTTACAGGCACAGTTCCTACACCATTCAAACATGCTATCATTTCTCCTTTACTAAAAAAATCAAACTTGTCTTGTGAAGATTTGAAAAATTATCGTCCAATGTCAAACCTGACATTTTTATCAAAAATTTTAGAGAAAGTAGTCCTCCGACAACTCAAAGTCCGTCTATCAAATTTCGATCTTACTGATCCCTTTCAATCTGCGTACAGAGA
>BMAT01002776.1:280204-293894 GCA_019649035.1 Elysia marginata | reverse complement strand
TGGTTGTATGGGTACCGATTGAAACCATTCAACCACAAAGTTCAGGAGCAAAAATTTTATTACACTTTCCACCCTGCTAAGAAACTGAATTAAAACACCAATTAAAGCAAAGTTGATCCCATGAAAAATGGCAATTCAGTGCCTCTAAATGAGACATTTTGTATAAATCATATATATGTTCATGTACGTAAGAATATGCACCAGGAGTTTCTGCTTTTTCCAGAAAATTTGAGTGGCATCCTGCTACATAATTATCAACATTTTGTATAGTAATACGTCTCGTTTAAAGTCTGACCAAGCAAGCGAGACCTTGCAAAAGTACACACAATTTTAAAAATATGAGACAAGCTAGATAAACTAAGCACATGTCTGAAATATGAATTAATATATCTGTTTTAAAGATCTATTTTTGTCTCTATTTTAAAGGTCTATTTTTGTCTCTATTTTAAAAGTCTATTTTTGTCTGTTTGTGTATCCAGTTTTTAATATATAAGGGCTCACCTCAAAACTAGTCTGATCGGCTTGCAGATAATTAACTCTTGTTGCCTTTCAAAGTATGATGCTTTGCACTTCACAAAGAGAAAAAGGAAACTGAAGAAGTAATGTAATCAAAATAAAAAAAACAAACTTAGATATAGAGCTCTTAGCTTTAACAGTTCAAATTTTTTTTTCATTTCGGCTTAAACTTTTTGTGCAATTAGCCTCTGAATAAAAAAGGAGCTTACAATGATCAACATTGTTCACCCATTTTGTAAAAAAAAGTTTTAGAAGTTCACTTACATTTCAATTGAGCTTAAATTTCTATTTCATTACAAATTCAGGTCCAGAGGACAATTGCCAAGCAGATTAGCCTTGTGCGCAGCATTGGGAAAGGTCGGTTTGGTGAGGTATGGAAAGCCAAATGGAGGGGTGAGAATGTTGCAGTAAAGATCTTCTTCACCACGCAGGAGCAGAGTTGGTTCAGAGAAACTGAGTTGTATCAGACAGTTTTACTGAGACACGACAACATACTCGGTAAGTTTGTTCTAGGCTGAGCATAAATAATAGACCGCATATATAGTAAACAAATCAACTAATGACATGCAAGGAAAAAAGGAGCATTAAGAAAATTGAACTGTTTTAAAGAAAAAATTCATTAGTTGTAGAAAATGTTCAAGAGCACACTTAGTTTGACAACTAGAAATTAGAAAAAAATCTGAACTTCTTTTTAAAATCTGTTTATTTTATGATCATTACTGTTACAGAGTAACATAATATAGTTTGAAATATTTGAGTGAACTATTTGAAGAAAAGTAATGGGAAACGTAACCATAACATTAGTAATGAAAAGTAAGTTAGCCACCAATCAATGCCAGATTTATTCCGCAGATTGTCAACATTTGCTCAGTTTCTATAAGTGTAACTCTACACTGTTCATTACAGAATAACAGAGTATCAAAAATCGAAATTTACAAATTCCTTAACTTTTCAAGACAACCAGAATCCATCAATTATTACCTTGCCTCCTGGTGTTGGTTTCTTGTTATTCAAATTGCATCACAGACTTAATTTTTTCCTGAAATCAAAAAGTGCTAACACTTCAGTTAGGGCAGCAGAATAGATCTAAGAATAAAAATTACTAGAAAGATTTTCTGATCCTCATACCTATGTTCATGTTTATCGTCCTCTAGGCTTCATAGCTGCTGACATAAAGGGCACAGGCTCATGGACGCAGCTGTACCTCATCACAGACTACCATGAGAACGGCTCTCTATATGACTACCTACACCTGCACGCCCTGGATACATCAGAAATGCTCCTACTGGCTCATTCGGCAGCCTGCGGCCTCTCACACCTGCATGTGGAAATCTCAGGAACTAGGGGTATGGTTTTAACGGGTGTAAATCTTTCAGATTTAATCTAACTTTAGCATTTTTTAAAAAATCATTAATGAGGGGTTTTGGCTCAATTCTTTAAAAAAATCAAGCCATATTTCAACATTCTTCTTGCCTCTCAGTCTCAGGGTCCTGATATTGAGTGGCACTTTTCCTGGTCCGATGTGTGGTCTGATTTTTTCATTGGTCATGCAGTGGTAGTCTTTTCTGTAGGAGATTTAATTGTCACACTTTTCTCTTTGAAAATGGGTTAAAAAAAAAAAAGGACAAAGAGCTTTACTCTTGGTGTGCATTTTAAATTTAAAGTGCAATCATATTCCTGCTTTGTTCTTTTTGTCTTAATGCAGAATCCATTCTTAACAACTGGTATTCTCTTTAATTTTGTATCATCGTTTTTAAAGGATGCTTTTTTGTGTGTTTTTTTTCTTTACTTTTTCTGTAATTTTGAACCTGCTTGCTTTGAGTTTACTTGCTGAAGAAAACATTTTTCTATTTTGCTTTTTTTTTTATAAACTACTGGGGTGCGAGACATTGATTTTCAGTATCTTCTGAAAAGTTGAAAGACATTTCTAAGTTTCAGTATTCAATTCATTAAAAAAAATGAACATTTCAAATCCATTTCTACTGAAATAAAATATGATTTAAAGGACTATTAGGGTGAATATTTCTCATTTGTTTTTAATATACTATTGATTGTTTAAACATAAGCTATTGCAAACAGCGAAGGGCTGAAATGTCACTAACAAAACATTTTTAATGGTTTTTAATAGGTAAACCAGCCATTGCCCACAGAGATGTCAAAAGTAAAAACATACTGGTGCGCTCAAATGGTACTTGTTGCATTGCTGATCTTGGGCTGGCAGTTCGTTACGTGAGGTACAACCCTATATTCTTCTTCTTCATATATTTTATGCTAAGTTTTTGAAAAACTAGCCACAAAATAATTATTGCATATACATGTATTAGCTTGACATTTCAATTCCGACCATTTTACTTGAATCTTTTTTTTCGTTGTTTAACTTAAGTGAAGCAAAACGATATGGTAAATGTTGGGTGTTTTTTTTTGTCTTGCACAAATCAAATTTAATTTATAAAGGAAAATCCTTAGATAAAGCGATTATAGATTGTTCTGATATCCAAATCTGTTCTCTCCCCATCCCGCCACACACACTTTATAAATTGATAATGGGATTAAGTTGTCATAAAGTTTCTGTGATTTTGGTTTGATAAGTATAATCTATTTGAGTTCAGAGGAAATGAAAAAAAGTTACAGAAGGTTTTGGATTTCTTGTTTTGTTATGGTATTCTTCCTCTTTTATCTTGATTTTCAAGTAATACTTTTTTTTTTTCAATTTAGTGAAACAAACAAAGTGGACATAGCGTCAAACACCCGTTGTGGAACAAGACGTTACATGGCTCCAGAGTTACTGGAGGAGACGCTCAATGAGAACCACTTTGATTCTTACAAGCAGGCAGACATGTATTCCTTTGGTCTCGTGCTATGGGAGATTGCTAGGCGCTGTGTCATTAATGGTAAACGAGCTTAAGTTGTAATTGGTCTTGAAAAATATGTAGATGCTTGAAGAATGCTAAATGAGAATGAGATTTCAACCAGAGTGGCGGACCTTTTCTGTGCCATTTTATTCACATGCCAGTTTGTGTGCTTACGTCTGTTTTGGGAAATAGTTTATAGACAATGAAAAGAAAATGGGAATACCTGCTGCCGTATTAGTAAAGTGTCTAGCATTCTATCCTAAACCCTAGAAAGGTTACATAATAATTTTTTGCGTCATAATTTCCCTAGCAGTCAGTAAAAGAAAGGAACTTCCAATTTTATGTCTAATCAGATCAGCTGACTACGCTTCTAGGGTAAGTCGCACGGCCTAGTTTTGAGATAAAGGCTTTCAACATTTCAACCTTCAAAGCTTGTAAAATTGAGGTTCCCAACCACACAACTATTTACAAAACTAATGGTAAAACATTTTTACACATTTATAAGGGCTTACTGGGGCTGGTGGTACAAAAATCCAAGAAAATTTCAATTTTTAGATAAAATTATGTTTGAAAACATGCGTATTTGCTTAAAGATATGGATAGGGATATACTGTATTGATCAGATGGATGATTTAGGCGGTATGACTATGGTCGTAATAAAATTAGAGAATCAGAATTTTTTGCAAATTTCAGTCTTCCAATACAAAGGAACGGAAGAAAAATTCTGACTTGCACTCATTTGAAATATCGTAACTCAGCAGTAGAAAGGAATTTTTTGGTTCTGTTTTCACTAGTATTTGCACAGGATGTTGCTCCTTACTCTTATTGTAAATACCAAAAAATGGTTACTCTGAACATTTTAAATTTTTTTTTGAGTAGCGATGGCCCTGAAATCATTTTAATGACTTGCTTCATAATAAAATTTACAAAAATGTAGTTCAATGGGAAACAACATTTTTTTCTCTCATATTGTAATATCAAAAGCTTTAAATGAGATTTGCGACTTTTTTCAGGTGTAGTTTTTGATGCAGAGCTCCCATATTATGAGTTTGTGTCAAGTGATCCCAGCATTGATGACATGAGGAAAGTTGTATGTGATCAGAGGCTACGACCATCAATACCAGAGGAATGGGCAGATCAAGACGTACGTGAAGAGAAATATGGATATTTTTATATCATAATTTTAGAGTAGTCTATGAAGAAGACTGGCCAACTGGCATCTTTAAAGTTTTCAATGAAAAAAAATAATCAAGCTTTTCGAGACACATTGCTTATGCTGTTAAATTATACAAAATACTTTGAGCTGCAGTTTATTGCAGAGGAAGACAGGGGTTAAAGGAAAGGTTATGTTGCTTTTCTATTTTATGAGTAGCAGGTCTGTATCACTCTCTTAGTCACTTACTTGTGTTGAGAAGGATTTCTAGATAAAGTTAAGGTAAGAGCTTTTTTTATACAATATGTCAAAGATAACGAGTAACCCGATGCTGTTTTTTTTTTTTTTTTTTCAAGATTTTTCTTGATATTTCTTCCATACATGATTCCCCCACTTTCCATTTGCAGTAACTTTTTTCTTTTGCATCACCACACAGTATTTGCATATGCTGGGCAAACTGATGGCAGAGTGTTGGAACCCAAGTCCAGCTGCAAGACTGACGTGCCTGAGATTGAAGAAGACACTGTGCAAGATGCTGGAAGGCCTTGAGGAAAGTCATAAGTAGCGAGAGGAACGCAGAGAGAAACATGAGAAACAGACTGATTCCCAGCTTAGTTTGGAAATGGGTTGAGGAGGGAGAGGGCGGGAGCTCATTTTTGTATGAGGATAAACGGGAAAAAAAACATGAATATCTTCTCTGAACATTGTTCATACTGTTAAATTATGTACATATATTGTTGTCTCAAATGTTAGTCATTTTCTAAAATGTTGGGAGTCCAATGCGTTTGGAGCAAAAGAATCATAAAAAGGCCATCTTCTCCTCTGAGTCTGAATCAAAATTCCTGTGGCTATATTTTTAATGTATAATTTCATCTCCTTTCATGTTTTACGTTCTTTTTTTATTTTCATGAAATAAAAACCTGAATTAATTTTATATCCTTCTCTATTGTCAAATGTCATACAGCTGCTTGATGAAGAATATGGCGCCCTTTAGTTTGTTTGTTGTTTAGTTTTGGTTTGTTTGCAAATGGTAACATGCACAAATATTTTAAATAATATTTATTATTATAGTCTTTGCACTTTTGCACTGTGTTATGCCTTACAATCAGCTTGAGTCAGATGTCACAAATGTCACATTACAGGTCGTTGATAATTTGAATAATGCTTCATTATGAGCTTTCAAATGTTATACAAATCACTGAATTGTCAAAATTGGAAATTTTTTTGATTTAAAATATAGGAATAAGAAGGAATAAATCTACTTTTAAATTAAAAGGCATTTTTCAAATGAAAATTTCTCATATTCAATTCATTCACATTAGTCTTGAGACATATGTATCCTGCCACCATTGGTGATGATTTATTTGTCGGAATATCCAATATTTCATGAACACCATCGAAAAGTTCCTATATCCCTTAACCATAAAAGTGTCAAAGGGCCAATCATACCAGCTCTACAAACAGAAATTTTATTTTTTGGAACTTATGAAAAATATGACAAAAAATTAATGTGAGATAAATTCTAGGTTTATAAATAGATTGTAATTTGATTCAACAAAGATTCTTATGTAATTTGAGAGAATTATTATAAATTCAGGCAAATTTCAATGTTTGGAAGCTCATAAAATGCTGTGTTTGAAATATCAATGACTTTTAAGGTGAGATACAATATCATCGAATTGAATGCTTGTGATAAACCTGTTTTTAGCAGACTTTGAATTACTGTTTTATACCCCCTAGTTTATCAGCATTATAAAAGCAATTTTTGAAATCATTGTCCTTTATGGTTGCTCATTATAAAGATAAAGTCTTGAGAAATGATATATACAATGTCAAGGAAAAAGAACTAGTGTACTTTTAGGTTAATTTTGTTTGCTACATAGTTATCATATTCGTTTGAGAATGTGTAAATATATCAAAAATGTTTCCCCACAAACACATGCTTTGATATGAAACACACCAAGTCCTGTAAGTTTGAGGGTATCTTTTATTGTGTTGAATTTTTCAGTGATACATGTCCTCTACATCAAGCACTGTTTTTAGATTAAGAGGTGTTAGGCTTGGCAGATTCACAGGATGCCCAATTTCAGGCTTTTCTAGGTAGGTCTTTTCATCCGTTTGTTTATTGCACGTTTTGTGTCTATGTCATTTATTTTTATATGAGATACAATACATGGCTCATTGTCAGGGTTTTTTTTCATTCATTTGGAACCTATAGGTTCAGCTGTAGCCAGAAATTTTTGTCTGCTTGACTCAAGGAGCTGAAAATATTTTTGGAGGCTGTAGTGTCTCCTCTGTCACTTGAAGTTTGCGTAGTGGCAATTTTAGAGCATTTGGTTAAGGCTGTTGTCAATCTCAGAAAATTGATGATACAAGAGTTTTCCTTGTGGTTCAAGGATGCCAGAAATTCCCTAGAATATCTTCCATCTAATGTCTCCATATAATACAGCTGTAGAGAAACTTGAGGTTCCAATGCTTGATGTAAGCTCCATTGCCTTGCAGCATTTCCTAATAATTGCTCTTAATTATTGCCTTGCAGCATTTCCTAATAATTGCTCTTAACTGTTAGCCTGGTGATTATAATTTTTATGATGAATTGGTGCTAATTACCTCACCTCTTGTATACAGTGTTTCTTATTTTTCAGTTTTATTGCTCTTCACGATGTCCTGCAACCAGCTTTAATAAGCTGAATTTTGTTGTAAATTTTTGTTATATAGACTCCTAAATCTTAGCATGATTTTCAGAAATAAAGCTTATTAGATCTGTTTTTTAAGACAATTATCATGTCCCAATACAACACAACACACTCTTATATCTTTGTTGTTTTTTTTTACTTTGAGTGAGGACTATGCAGATTTTAATAAATATAATTTTGCGATGCACATTATAATTATATGTACTTTTTAATTTTATGTAAAAGACATGTAAATATTTAAATATTGAGCTTAATAAGTTGATCTACTGCTGTGCTCAAGGTGGTGTACCTTACTGGCAATTACCAGTCAATGTACCATTTGAACTCACAAATTAGTATGTGTCCAAAGCGAGTAACCTGCTCTTGCTTATTGTCAAGATCTTCCACTGCTTATAGCCAAGTATGATTTTACATCTAACATGCTTTGTATTGTGTAGTATTATGTCCAAAAATGTTATTTTTATGCCAGCGTGGAAAGGATTGGATTCAATGGGTTGAGTTTTTAAAAATGATTTCATAGATTGGTGTAGCAATTTGGTTTATTTGTTAATGTGAAAAGTATATATGAACCTAGATGTGGAAAAACCCAGACTCAAGTTACGCAGACCCCTTTAAATTCTAATAAAATCTGCCCCTAAAAAAATTCTTCATTTCTCTGAGTTTTCTCATACCAGATCAGGCCTCACTTAAAATAACCTTTTAGGGCAGCTTCTCATAACACTCTTTGTTTTGCAAGTGATTGCAGTTTGAGAATTTCTTTGTAAAGATGATAAAATCGTTTGTCATATACATATATATCAAATCAAGAGAGGCCTAAATATTGGGTTGTTGAATTGTGCTTAGTGAATATGTATGTAATTAATGAACAATTCATTCCCTTCTTATTCTTAACTTACTGTGCTAAAGCCATCAGATCATAACAGAAAACAGAAATTGCTCTGTGTTAGATTCTGTAGTACATGGAACATGGTGTTTTTTCTTTAATCAAGTATACTGGCTTCCTAGAACAATAGTTATAAAAAAGAAAAGCAAAATCCAATAGAAATTAGGTAGGAAACAATACTTCTCTATTGGCTATTAAATCACAGTCATGTCCAGATAACTCAAACCCAAGTAAAATTAGTACTTGGCTAACTCAAACAATTTATGTGATATATAGATGGCATTTCACTTATATAAATATGCCAAAAGTCTAAATATTGATATTTTAAAGTTAAACTTTGTTCTCATGGAGTTCAACATATCTGGACTAGACTTTTATCAAGATTTAAATTTTTTTTTTTGTTATTTATAGCCCCGTCCTTATTGTATATATCTGCAGACAAGTCCTGCCTGAAAATGTGAATGAGGATTTTTTCAATTTCATTTGGTGCTGACAGGAGTTAATTTACATGTTGTTGCATTTTGTTTTGTCACAATCACAAAAAACGCCAGCTGCAACTCGTCAGGCAGCGCATCATCTTTTGTGTTTTTCTTGTTCCCAGGGAAGAAAAATTTCCTTAGGGTTTGTACAAAAAAAATTTTTTTTTTAAATTTCATGTAGCCCCTATTAATAATTGTGAATAAAAAATAGTCTTCCTTATATTACAATTTATAAAGCATCTTTTACTGGAATCATATTACAGCCAGCCTTAACCTTAGTCTTCCAGCTCCACCCATTGAGTCTCATGCTTGCAAAGTGTATCTCTCTCTGCAGTAACCATGCACACCTGGTAGACCTAAGACATATTCTTTTACAACATACGGAATGCATGAACAAGAAGTGCTGTATTTTTTTTCCGTAATTGATACAACTTTTAGTGCTAGAACTTTGTTAAGTTGATAATTTGTGAAAGCATTTTTTTTCTGTTCTCTTTTTTTGTCACATAAAAAAGTCAAGCTTTATTTAATAGTAAACAGTATTTCATGTGTGTAGGTATTTAGTGTGCTTTTTAGGCTTAAGAAAGAGTTATGTAGATTTTTGGAGAGAAGCCCGTCTAATTTTATTTTTGTCATTGAAGTGTTTAGAAAAGGTTCTGGGAAAAATAAGGATCAAATGTACAAATTACATGTGTCTCAACTGTATTTAAGAACTTAAAGCACATCACAATTATTTAAATATGCATATTTCATTTACACTCTTTCATCTGATACTTAATTTTCTGAAGAGTTAAAGCAAATTTTGATTGGCACTCAATGCAGCCTGTTTAAAACAGATGACAGTTTTGAAGTTACGCTTTTCATAGAGATGATAACACGGTGAAGAGAAAAAGGTTGCATTAATATTCAGCAAAAAAATATGTGGACTAGGATTAGAAATTATCTGACTACTGCTGTGTCTCTTTCTAGCGTCACGTTAACCGTCATAACCATGATCACAACCACCACCATCATCATCGTCACAATCACTCTAATCTTCATCATCATCATTATCATCATCACCATCATCATCATCATCATCATCATCATCGCCATCCTTTCCTGAATGACATTGTTAAATAATTCATGTAATGTGAATATAACATGATATTAAGAAGTGAACTTTTATCTAAGCGCTTGTACAGTTTTAATGGCACCAGGCTAGGGTTTTGTATATATTATATTTTTGTCTTGACCAAACATTGATGTTTGAGAGAAAAGAACAAAGTAAGACTTCTACAATACTTTATACTGCTATGCACTTATGAATTTACCTGTAGCTATTCTGTACTTAATTGCTAGTAATCTCTAGCTCATATTCTTATGTTGCCCGCTGGACAAACATTTCTCTTTATCAAGTACTTAAAGGCAAGTGCAGTACCCCTCTGTGTAGTGGAATATAGAGGTACAGGGGTCACATGGTCGAGTTTCCGATTTGTTGAAATTTTTACAGTTTATCCTTTTTTCAGTACAAATGGCACAGGTTTTTTGTTCCAAAGGCACTCAACAGAATTTTTTTTGTAATTTTGACAGTAAAGAGTTTATTGAAATGCTGTAAAAGTACATCATTTGAAAAGGAAAAACTACGGCCTCAGCACATATTAATTATAATCTGCTGCATGTTTTTTAATAATTGGCTTGTCGTCTACTTTGGGAGCAGTCAACTTTCAAAGCATGCAATGTGAATACAACTTAATGCCAAATAGGGTGAAGGTCAAAGTTTATGCAAAATTTGTCTATTGTCTGTTTAGCCCCTAAAAAATAGCTGTTGGACTTGTTTTACCTTTAAATGTGATTTAGACAATGACATCTAGTACGCCATGAGTGGCCACTGGCTATTCCGTGCAATACTGCTTGCTGAACAAAAGGCATACATGGGACATAGGGAGGCCAGAAGTACACAGTTGCATTGCCTAAAACTTCAGGGTTCCTCTTACCCTTTTATTTGATTTTCTTCTGTGTTTTTCTCAAAATGTGGTGTTTTTGTTTTTTAAGAAGTTTGTTCTTTTAGCTCCAAAATATGTCATGCCATACTTATGAAACTTTTCACATTATGTTGCCAGCATGTCAGTTTTAATTTTTTTCAGCTTTTAAAAAAAAATTTTCAAATTAGTTTTTATACAGATTGAAAAGAATTGGTTATTTGTAACTTTCATGATATACATAAGTTGGAACAATTTGTGTAAAATATAATTTAACTGCTATGAAAAATGCTTCTGATAAAACTTTAATAATACGGATGAGAATGAATTGAATTTTGAGTGATAAACTCCTTAAGTTTGCTATTCAATATGTCTGCCAAAACATACTGTTTCTATGGCAGTCATACACTGCATATGACAAAAATGGCTTTTTCTTTTTTCTCCACCCCCAACTGCAATTTTAAAGACACATTATGAACATTTCAGACCATTTTTGCTGCACTTGCCCTTAATGCTGAAAACTTTTGTTGCTATGAATTAAGTCTTTTCTTTGTTTAAAACAAAATCCAAAGTTGTTCACTTTCCTAATCCTGTGTCTTAATAAGTTTTCTGAATGATCAATGCCGGTTGTTTTCAAGCAATGCAATTTTTCGTTATATGATTCTGAAGTACTTACAACTGATTATAAAAAGACTGACAGCAAAAAATTAAACTTGAAAATCAAAAACAAAAAATTGATTATTAACAAATTATTTCTCTCTTTTTTTAAAAACTATTGTAGTTTATTGAAATCCCTCAAACCCCTTTAGAAAATTAGATCCTTTCAGTTTCATGCAATTTTAAATTTAATGAATCTTGCTTGGAGTATCACCGCCTTTGAATGAAAAATATCCAACATTGAGTTGCTATATGATAACTACACTTTATGAAAGTGGTTATTCAGAAGTAATTTGCACACTGTTGATACTGGCAACTTGAGTTATTTTTTTTTACTCTATTTTATGATATTGTACAGTAACACAATTACACACAAAGCTGAACAATGACTAAGTCAACACTGTAGCTAGATTGCAGTAGCCCCCATGCTTTTTAGTAATTAGTACTACTATTAGATTTTTATTTCCTCCACTTGAGCCAGTTCATTCCAATACACCTCAACTGTTTTTCCTCTCAGTAGTTTGACTCTGATACAATGTTTCATGATTTTTTTTTCTTTGCTTATTGCCATAGGATTGAATTTGAGCATGACTATGCAAAAAGTCTACTACCTTACCTCATAGTTGTCTCAAACTTTTGTTTGTTTTTAAAGAAAAAATACAACCAGTGCTCTTGCGCCCAATTCTAACGAAGCACATCATTTTAAGTCTCTTGTGACCTTTGCAAGAGACAGGGCTGTCATTGCGCAGTAGGGCCCAAAAATCGAGCTCATTAAAACTGGTTTGTAAGACTTCTTTTCTTTAGTACAATCTAGTAGATCTAGTGCTGCAGCTGATGGTTTCCTTGAATAACTGTTACATCTCTGCTGTGTTCCCTTGCGGGAGAAATCGTCTCTGCAACTGCTCCTTTACAGCAAACAGACTTTGCCTTAGTACACCTTGTTTTTTGAGTAACATTCCTTTTCCCCTCTTTAATAAAGTCTTGGTTTCATTTTCAGCTATGCTTTTACTCTTTCGTTTTCAACTCTCTTCACTCTTTCTGAAAAATGGCATTTTCTTGTCCCTAGGACAAATATCGTATTAGTACTACTAGAGTTGCTGTTCAGTTGATAGGAGAATTTTTGTATCTGTGTTGTAGGAGTACCAGGTGTCGTAGGTTTCATGTCATGGCTTTGTCTTGGCTTATTTACCCAGCCTACCCTCAACTGACAAAAGGCATTTTGATGCAATTTGTGCGCTGAATTTTTTTATTTCACCAATGCATTCTACTTATCTTTCCTCCAACAATTTAAATTTCAAATTTGCACAACATTTGAATAAATTAACATATAAGGCATTTCTGTTCTTGTTAAAAGAAAACAAAAAACTACTTTAACCAAAGAGCATGTTAATTCCTTTTGTTATTAATGTAAATTGTGTTTGTTAACTTCTTTTTCCATCAATGCCTACACCGACGATAGGCTGAAAAATTCGTTAAGGGATCTACCATAAGTTGCCGCTCAGCAATGGCCTCACCCTAAACTGACCTAATGACAATTAATTATAGTTCTGCTACTTATCTTAGTTATTATGTGATCCTGGTCAGTTTCTTTTTCAAGTATCATAGATAGCTTGGCTTTTTTCAAAGTTTCAATTTAACTTGTAGTGCGTCTAAACTCTAATTTTGTTACCATCCTATGGTTTTCTTTTATCTTTAGACTTTTTTTTTTCGGGGGAGGGTGGGGGGGAAGGGTCTTTATTGAGTTGCAAGTAAGAAAATCTTAGATAATTTTGGTGAGGTTTTCTCTGTTTTAAATTTAAGTTTCCTGTATTTCAGTAAAAAGAGATCTCTCTTTTAATTAATTTTTACTCTACTTTAATTTGTTTGTAGGACTATTGATCTGATGGCAAAAAAGTTGTGTCTGTTTCTGCATTTATTAATAACTCTGTATTGGCACAGATTTCTTGCAGTGCAAGTTCTATTTTTTTTAATAGGTCTGACATAAGTATGTGGATTTCTAAGAAATAAACAACTGGCATTTTTAAATTCAACGAATATATGTACATTCTTGTGTGCTTATATGGACTGTTGTTATAGTTGGGTTTTAGTTAGTTGTTATTGGGAGTAGGGGGGGGGGGCTGTTTTGCCCAAGTGGGAGTTAAATTGCATAAGGCACCAATTTTCTTTGTAGTCTCCTGGCGGCGTCTAGATGTCCTATCTAGCTAACCATTAATAGATCACTGACGGGGACATTAAAGTGCAAGGCCACTAACACTATTGATGGAAATAACAAAAACTTCAACAAAGCCATTATTTCCTGTGCAGAAAATTTTTAGACATTGTTTCAGTTTGGTCTTGACGATGAATCTTTGGTCAGAAGGAATATAAAATTTAGAGAATAAAGTTTCAAACAATGCCTTTCCTACAAGATAGTAATGCAAAATAGGCTACTTACAGTGTCATGAATAGTTGGCACTTTAAATATTGTTATTGAATTCAAAACACTTTTCCTAGGGG